>VWZZ01007621.1:349244-364132 GCA_013399095.1 Psophia crepitans
TGGGGAGGCAGGCTGTCCCCCTGCAGCCCAGGGAGGGGTGATGGGGAGCAGAGGTTCCCCTGCAGCCCGTGCAGGACGCCACGCCGCAGCAGGGCAGACCCCTGAAGGAGGCTGGGACCCCGTGGGCAGCCCGCGCTGGAGCAGGCTCCTGGCAGGACCTGTGGATCTGTGCCGCTGGGGAGGAGCAGGGAGAGATCGGGAGTGACGTTAAGAAGGGAGGGGTGGGAGAAGACATTTTAAGATTTGGGTTTATTTCTCACTGCTCTGCCCTGTGTTTGCTTGGTAATAAATCCGATGAATTCCTCTCTACGTCTGGTCTGTTTTGCCTGAGACAGTAACTGATGAACAGCCTTTCCCTGTCCTTATCTTGACCTTTGAGCCACTCGTTATCCCTTTTCTCCTCTGTCCAGTTAACGAGGGGGGACGATAAAGCAGTTTTGGTGGGCACCTGCACTTCAGCCAGGGTCAACCCACCACACCAGCCTTGTACCACATGTTTACTAGATGTCCTTCTGCAGGAGGTCCCAGTGCCTCCCAGGCACACAGCCATGCCACGTGCACACTGGGGCGCACATCTGCGTGTGCGGGGTGAAGGTGTTCATTCCCTCTGACCTATCTGCAGCTACAGGATAGTCAGAAAGTGAGGACAAATACCTAGAGATCTGCACAGCACCTGGACAAGATTTCTGGTAGGAAAAACAGGCCACACCTTGGAAAACCTGCTCGCATGGACGTCTTAGCTGCAGCTGTATTGCCGCAGCTGCAGGGGTCACCAGCGTGGTGCAGAGGGAGTTACAAGGCCCCTAACGTTGTTTCACTGTGTGTGGCTGGATGATTCATTGGTGTACGTTGGTATCAGAGAATCATGAAGGTTGGAAGAGACCTCCAGGATCATCCAGTCCAATCGTCTCCCCCCACACCTATTACCCACTAAACCACGTCCCTAAGTACCACATCCAACCTGTCCTTCAACACCCCCAGGGACGGTGACTCCACCACCTCCCTGGGCAACCCGTTCCAATGCCCGGCCACCCTTTCCCAGAAGAAATTTCTCCTCATCTCCAACCTGAACCTCCCCTGGCCCAACTTGCAGCCGTTCCCCCTTGTCCTGTCACTAGTTATCTGCGAGAAGAGGCCGACCCCCAGCTCACCACAACTCCCTTTCAGGTAGCTGTAGAGGGCAATAAGGTCTGCCCTGAGCCTCCTCTTCTCCAGACTGAACAGTCCCAGTTCCCTCAGCCATTACTCATAACACTTGTGTTCCAACTTGTTCTCCTCCCTCTCCTCTCTTCCCCCAGCCCTCTGTTCTAATAAGCTTACCCTTATTCAGCCCTTTACTCCACGCCTCCCACAGAGGGCACTCCCAGTGCTCAGGAGATGTGATCCAGAGCTATATCTTTCACGAGACAAATTTACATCTGATGCTTAAAGTGACACAATCCAGAGGCAGGCTCTAATCCCCATGCACTATTCTATAATGGCATGGTATTTCCTTGATTCGATTACAGAATCAGCACCACGTTTCCATATGTATGGTTATGAGACCTGGGGAGTTGTGGGTCAGCCAAGCACCACTGCTCAGCAGAAGTAGCTGCTTTGTCCGTCTCGATCTGAAGGAAGAGCTGAGGCTGAGGCGTGTAGCCCTGTCTTGGTGGGCTGATCCACGATGTCATCATGTAGCTCTCTTTCCACCTTTAACATCCACTGGTCTTCAAAGGTTGACACTTATCCTGGTGCTCAACAGAAGAGGAATGCACATGCCTCAAGGGAATGGGCATGTTTTGCCTTCACTACAAAACAGCTTTTTTCTGCTGACATAATGGAAACAGAGACATTTTTGTAATAGGACCATGGGCATGGTATCCATCAGAAGCTCTCACACCTATGCCCCATGCACAGCCAATGGGTGATGCCAAGATCTGCAGCCACGGTACTGTCTCATAGGCCAAGCACTGGTTTGTTATGTTCAGTAAGCGATACAAAACCAACACAAGCTGTTTGAACCCCCCTCTGCGGACATCCTTTCAAACTAGAGTGAGCACTTGCTCAGCAGCCTCCAAACCCCGTCTCAGCTCCTGGGCTGGTGCAGCACGGCATTGTGTCGCAGCAGTGCCTGGCACCTTCCTGAGCTGGCACAAGCGGTGCTCAGGGTGAGAAGGATGTGTGCTGAGGTGCAAGGGCTTCTCAGGAAACCTGCTGCAGAATGACCCAGTATCAAAATGACTTACTGATTTTTACGGTCTGTAGAAACTGCCCTGATCAGATAGTCTTGCCTATTACCTGTATCAAACACAGCTTTTACCAGGTGCTTGCACTACCCAAACCCTAACCTGTGGTTCAGCAGTATGATGTCTTTAAGGGGTGGCACTTAAACGATAAGTAAAAAATTTAAAACCTTATGATTTACCATGATTTTACGAAAACTGCTTCAGTGCCTGATTCCCTCTTTAAAAAAAAAAAAAAGAGACAACATCTGTGCCCTGTTTCTACTCTGAATTCTTTTGTTAAGCTTAATCTTCCATCTCTTGATGGTTTTTTTTTTCTCCCTACTGTTGTAGGGGGAATTTAAGATGACTCTTACAATAATCTTTCCATGTAGGAAACTCTGGACTGTGTTCAAGTCAACTCTTAACCTTTCTGTGGAATAGACTGAGCTGCTGTGGACTCTCCCTGCAACGAAGCACCAGGATATGATTATTTTGAGTCTTTCTGTGTCTCCCTTGGGATTAAGGAGTGGGCACGAGGCATGCAGAGGGTCTAAAGTGGCACCTTTCTGGCTCAGTCCTAATTTCTGCAGCGAGTGATTAGGCATACTGCCAGCCTTTAAAACACCGTCTGTTTACGGGAAATAACATTAATGGAGGAGGTGTTCACCACGAGAATGACATGATTACTTGACTGCTGTTAATGAGGGCTGAGGAGCAAACTGTAGCCAGATATTGGATGAAAATATTGCTGCTCCCTGAAGCCAAAACAGGGAACTCTGAGATCAAGTGCAAACAGCTCATGGAGAGTCTCCTCTCGGTGGCATGAAAACACCAGAGATGGAAAGCTTTAGAATGATGCCAGAAGGCCATGGGCTGCAACACTACCTAAAGCACATCAAAGACAGTCTTTAGTTGACTTCAGACACTCAGACATATGGCAGACAACATACCTGTCTGGAGACCAGACTGCTTCAGGTCTGCTTTTCTCACTGAGGGATGAGGATCATAGAATCACAGAATCATAGAATGGCTTGGGTTGGAAAGGACCTCAAAGATCATCTAGTTTCAATCCCCCCTGCCATGGGCAGGGACACCCCCCACCAGCCCAGGCTGCCCAAAGCCCCATCCAACCTGGCCTTGGACACTGCCAGGGAGCCAGGGGCAGCCACAGCTTCTCGGGGCACCCTGTGCCAGGGCCTCAGCACCCTCCCAGGGAAGGATTTCCTCCTAATGTCCAATCTATTGGTTTATAGTTTAAACCAATTCCCCCTTGTCCTATCATTATCTACCCCAGTAAAGAGTCCCTCTCCATCCTTTTTATAAGACCCCTTTAAGCATTGAAAGGTCACAAGGATGTCACCCCAGAGCCTTCTTTTCCCCAGGCTGAACACCCCCAGCTTTCTCAGACTTTCTTCATAGCAGAGGTGCTCCAGCTCTCAGATCATCTTCGTGATCCTCCTCTGGATAAAGCCATTGAGCACACAGAGGGACCATTCCTGCACCCACTGCGCAGAGCAAGGATGGATGGATCTGCCACCTGTGCGAAACACTAGGTTTTGCCCCAGAGTTTTGAAAGATGAAGGACTTGGGCTAAAGAAACATATCACTGGATAAACGAGGCGGCATGTGAAAGACGAATAGTTCAACACTTTGCAGTTCCAGAGTTAATCTTATAAAATGTCTTAGTACAAGGTTTTATGTGGAAGACAAACAATTTTAAAGAAACATCTTCAGTTACTATTACTTAATCTGAAATCAATGCATTGCTTACATGAAACAGAATATTTACAGTTGTCTGATTTCATTCCTCAATAACAAAAATTGATCCACCTTTCTTCGAAAGTAAGGGGAAAAACCCAGTATAACTGTTTCCAGCAATGCTTGTGTAAATCCTTTGCCTGAAATATCACAAAATAACTATTAACAATAACTAATTTTACTAAAATACGTGGTTCCCTAAGAGACCGGGGATTGCTGATGCATATTAGCAGGCAGTTACTGCCCTGAGGATTTTACTTTGTGAAAATTGTGAGGGAGAACATTAGATGTACATGGGCATCTTCTCCCTTATCTCAGTGAGAGACTGAGGCACAGATTGAGTGCGTGGCCATGCTCATTCAGGGAGTTCGTGGTAGGGCAAAACTCATCTCCAGACCCACAGTGATTTGCAGCAGTGAGGACTATCCGAAGAGCTGTTAAGGCTGGTGGCAAAACTGTAATCTGGAGGCTGACAGTTAAAATGTCTCAATTTTAGTTGACAGTAAATGAGGGTCTGCCTCTTGGCCAGGCCTCTTATCCATTTGTTGATTAAGAATCCTGAAAAAGCTCATGAACTTTATTCCAGACTTTCAACGTCAGTAAATATCTCAAGAAAACTCTCCAGGTAAGTCAATGGGAAATGTAAATGCAACATCATGAAGCTAATATAGGCATGATGAGGACACTTGGTGGCCTAAGTTCACTGTGGCTTAGTTTTACCTCCTCCGAGGGTCTACAGTGAACTACGGCTGTCCTAATTCTGAATTAAGGTATCCACATGTGGAGATTAATGAGCTTCGTCTCACCCTTTGGGTTATTCTTCATGCTTTGGGTTTCTACATCTCTGCTTTGTATGTTCCTCTGCAGAGAAGCCGACACCGAACTTCGCTGCACGTGCCTGGTAGTGGGCATCAGGATGGAGGATCTGAAATCTTGATTAGGCAAATTGCTGGGTGTTCCACTAATGTTACTGCCACATGGCAGTGCCTGAGTTCCCCAAAGCCCTCACTTGCTGATTAGAAAACACTGAAAACATCCACTCATAAAACATACTTTGACTAGGAAAAAATGGCAATTTGGATTCTTGCTCTTTCTGCTCCTTGCAGGCTGTGCCGTAGAGGCAACAATTCAAGGCTGTGATTTAAAGTGGTGCAGTAGATGTGCATCACGAGAAGCGAGTCCAGCTTCTTCTGTGCTTGAGTTGTGCTGTAATTGATGGGCAAGTGTGAAACAGGTACACTTTTAGCTGGGAAGAGTCAGAGCTGCCTGCTTACAACACAGCACTGGAGCTGGCTGAAGCAGGCAGAAGAGCTTCTTCAGATAGAAGTGGTACCTCGGACTCGGCCTACCCCAAGGATGGAGGAGGCAGCGGGAAGCTCAGCTCTGCGGCGAGGCGTTGTGCCCCTGCCTGACGGCGTGCCGAACGCGACACTTAGGTGAAGTGATTAATCAAGCAGTGTGACAGACCCAGGAGGAAAGGAAGATAACCAGTGTGGAAATGTCTGTTAAATGGGAGGAAAGGTGACCATGACAGGCGTCCCTTGCTGCCAGCAGCGGCCCCTGGCAGCGAGGCCAGGGAAGGTGGTAGAGCCCCGAGAACAAAGTCAGCACCATCCGCCTGCAGCCACCGGTCGTGGACTCTGTGTGCAAGACCGGGCCGTGCAGCTGCGTTACGAGATGTCACTCTGGTCCCTGCTGCCGAGAACTTACAACCTCCAGCAAAAAATAACATAAATACATCGGATCGATTTCCTTCAACTGGCATAAATCTATGAAGTCAGCAAAGCCACACTGATTTACTTCCCGTGAGGAAACGGCCAATAAAGATGATGTTTAATCACTGTCTCTCTCCTTCTGCATGACACACGAATCATTCTCTGTTGCCCTCACGCTTCAACCAACAGCTTGGGCTTGTCCTTTGCAGGAGCCCAGACAGGAGAAAGAGAAATGCCCGCAATTGCCCACATCGCTGCTGATCGGCTCCGGAGGGCAACTTCCCTGGGGACAGGTCTCACTTCACACTGTACTTTGGTTTTAACCTCCCACCCACGCTCATTGCTTTCCCTTTTCTGCTGTGTTAGCACCTTTCTAACCCATTTTCAAGACTCCCGGTGTTTGCCTAAAAGAGAACAGACCCTGTCATCTGGAAGAGCATTCGAATGAGCCTCTTCCTGAGTTGGTTTGGCTGTGCCTGACAGGGAGTTTTGATGGGCATCTCCTCAGGGACTGAGACCTTGTGCAGAAAACAAAAGGGAAAAAATCAGCACAGGACCCTGAGATCCCACAGAAACCTCACTCCACATCTGTTCTCCTTTTTTTTTTTGTTTTGTATCAAACACAAAAGCATTCTTTCCTTTCAAAAAATGCCCTCTGTTTCCTAGGCTGTTTTGGAGTTTGGTGTCACACTCTGGAGTTTCCATGTGCACAGCTTTGATTTCACCTGGTTGAACATGTATTCACAGAATCACAGACTGGTAGGGGTTGGGAGGGACCTCTAGAGATCATCGAGTCCAACCTCCCTGCCAAAGCAGGTGCCCTACACTAGGCTGCACAGGTGGGCATCCAGACGGGTCTTGAGTATCTCCAAAGAGACTCCACACCCTCTCCGGGCAGCCTGTTCCAACGCTCCATCACTCTTACCATGAAGAAGTTCTTTCTCATGTTTGAGTTCAACTTCCTGTGTTCCAGTTTTTGGCCATTGCCCCTTGTTCTCTCACCACCCACCACCAAAAAGAGTTTGGCCTCGTCCAATTGCCTACCACAGTTTGGATACTAAACTGAGCTAATTAACCCAGAATAAAACCTCATTGAAAACAAAGCTGTTCCTAGTTTTCAGAGGAAGGAACCAAATCAAGGAGCAGGTTATACCTCTGTTGAAACAGCGGACAAGTTTTGAAAAATTTTCTTTTTACAAAGTGACATCTTAAACCACTCAGTTGAAAGGGGCACACCAGAACCCCACTGAGCTTTGACAACACAGCCTCTCCTAAAGGAGAGACAGAATGCTTTAGTTTAACACCCCTCCAGGACCTTCGTATGCCCCCAAACACAGTCATGTTCAACAGTCCATAGGCTCAACCCACTTTTTGTAAGATCTTCATGCAGTAAGGCACCTCCGTTAGTGTGATGTACTGTGTTTTCACACATACACCATACCTCTAGCTATAGCTTTGACCAGCCACACGGCAGCAATAAACACCGAGCCGTATCTTACCTGTATTTTACATGGGGGTAGCTAATGCTCCTCGGTGCCTGATAGTGAAGGCTTGTCTCTTTTGGGCTGTGTGAAAAAGCCTCTGGGAAGAGGTACAAAACCTATAAATTGCCTTGTCTTCACTAGAATCTTAACTGGAGTAAAGTCAAGAGCACATCTATTATATTCATAGTAAAGACAAGTCCTTCATCATCTGCTTGTAGCGTCGTACTTACAACATCAAGAGGTAACAGCATCGGAAATTGGTGCAATCAGTTCCCAGAACACAAGCCTTAACACAGTAAAGGGAAATAACAATAACACAAAAATAAATTGCTACAGTTACAGCTGTTTTATTTCTCTCATATTAGTAGAAATTTAATATCCCACTAGAGCTATTTACTTGTTTGTTTTAAAGTTAACTTTGTCCTTTAGGAAAAAATTGTGAAGAAACTGTGTATATTTGTCCAATATCAGAGAAACATAAATCTTCCCTACTTAAGGAGACAGTCAGTGGTCCCTGCTTCTCCTGCAGCCAGCAGGGAGGCTGTCTTGAAGAGCATTACACACGCCATCTCCTGTACTGTATTTAAAATAATTTTCTTCTTAAATAAAGGAAAAAACCAACCCCCCCTATGCAAAAAGTGTCCACGTGCAATGCAGCTGGCCAGTGTACAAGGCGAGAGCCAGGCATTGGGATGCTGCGACTCCTACTTGCTGGATGAGAAGCTCTGAGTTGTGGCGGGGCAGAGTTGTCCTTTCTGAACACCCCGGGCACGGGGTACCTGTCAGCGAGAGACTCTGCAGGACACACATCACCTACGTTCTCAGACCAAATGTCCAGCTAATCCAGTGTCCTGGCACTGATGGTGGCCAAAAGTGGATGCCATGGGAAGAGTATAAGCGTAAGGAAAATACGTGTTATCCTTGCCTGGGTACTCCCTCCTCCAGCCGTTTGCAACTCAGGAACTGAACGAGAGAGAGTGGCTGTGTAGCTGGTGAGTCTCAGAGAATTTCTGCTCCATTAATTAGCCCAGTCTCCCCCCCGAAACCGTGTAGTCTCCTTCTGGAGCTGCAAACACTGGCAGAAACCCATTTCTCTTGTTGGCTTTTCTGCAAAACATGCCTTTCCTTGGTAGACCTCCAGTGTGAGCCAAAGGAGCTTGGACTCTGTGCTTCAGACAAGCACATTTAAGGGAAAAAACAATGTAATTTTTATAATATGAAGAAAATCAGCATTATGGAAAAAATATCCACTGGAAGACAGTCTGACTGCCTCTCACCCACAGATGCTCTTTATTTTCACATGAGCTCGGGGTACTGATCCTGGCAACAAATTCTTCCTGCCATTTGGGACTGCGTGAAGTGGTGCCTGACCAAATTGCACCTGTGGCCTCAAAGAGATAAAAGTCTTGAGAGGTTGGCTGGCCTGATGGGAAAGCTTTGGACAGACCTGGGCTCTGATGTTGGCTGTGCTTACAGGCAAGTTACTTCACTTCTGTGTCTTTCTTTCCTTTCCTCGCCTTTGTTCATCTGGTGTGTCCTCAAAGTCAGCACTCACGGCACGGTACCTTCTCACTGAGGACTTGTCTTGAATCATCTCTGTCCTGTATTTACGGGTCTGGAGGAGTCTGTGCACCCTGAGGTCCTCCCTTTGCACCTCTCCCAAATGCTCTGAGAAGAAAATGATGCTGGGCTGTGGTCCTGCTTGACAGATCCCAGTGTTGATTTGGGTCTGTCTTTAGCTTTGCAGAGATACTTTCAAGAACAAGTAGCCAGAACCTCTGCAGCTACAAATCACTGCTGTAAGGAGCATTTATAAAACAAGAGACTATGTTCTGCAATGCACTAACCTGAGAAGATGCCACTGAGCACCCACCCCAGCCCCCACCACAGCCTGGAGAGGACTGCAGCCACAGAGCAGCCAAGGAGGAGATCAACGCTAACAGGGATGTGGTGTCACATTTGCACCCAGCATTTATGACCCCATTTCCATGGACTAGGCACAATTTTGCTTTCTACACTCTAGGGGCGTCAGGAGCTGTCAGACCTGGACAACCTGCTTGTAATGAGACTCGAGATGGGTCTGTTCAGAGGAGGAGTAGAGGTGACTTGCTCCTCATTTACAAGTACCTACATGTGACACATTTTCTGATGAGAGAGGGCTCTCTCATCCAGCAGGAAAAGGAATAATTAAGAATAATATTCAGCACCCAGACCTGCAAAAATTCAGACTTGAAATGAAGCAAAATTTTTAACAAGAAGAGTAGTTAGCCACTCAAACAATTTATTTAAGCCTACAGTGTCCCTGACACCACTTGAAGGCCTTAAATCATGGTTGAATATGATTATGGGAGCTCTGACGTTAGCAGAAGCTGCAGGCTTGATACAAGCCTTTTGGGCAAGGGGCTCTGACCGAGGTGGGAGATAACCCACATCGTAATCCAGCTCAGTTCCAGCTGAAGGTTTCCTGGTACTGATTTCTCTGATCCCCCAAACAGCACATTTTAAGCAACTTTAAACAAGAGGAAGTTTTACACAATACACTAAATATTTTAAAGCAAAGACCTGCAATGTATCTAAGGTGCTTGAGTTATGCAGAAAAAAAAAATAGAGTTTTGTTGGTTGTTTTTTTTCCTGGGGTTTCAGCTCTTCAACAATACCCAAGATCAGGGCAACATTTTTGCTGAAAAGTTCAGCTTCTGCTTAGATGTCACTATATTGGCAAATGTCCTAAAGGTCTTGGCCAAGTGCCTGCAGCTGAGGTTTGTGACCCTTCAACCTTTAACCCATGGTACCTTCGGGTTATTTCTAAAATTTCTTTGTTAAAAAAAACCTAGCATTCATTTGCATCAGTTAAACACCTGGCTCCTGGTTTTGCCTTGCTTCTTTATGCAGTTGCACAAGTTGTAATGCTACTTAGAATCAAAATTTTACACTCACTGATGTGTAGCAGGCACATACCATTAAAAGAGTTTTACCAGGAAAGATTATCCATCACTTTAAATAGGTCATGCATACACTTAGCATATGTTACACTAATTCTCTTACATGCAGCCAATCACACTGGCTAATTGAAAATTTCTGTAGTCACAACTAAAAAAGTCATTTCTCTGATGATTAATAGGCAGGGAGTCCAGGAAAAGAGGAGAAAAAAGAAGCAGGAGCATGAAAGAGGAACCAGACTCGGTGTGGCGTTCAAGAAGAGTTGCATCCTACAATGGACCCTCCAGTTCCTGGTGTAATTAATATTTAAAGGTGCTATCATCTCCATCTCCATCCTGCACTGGGCAGTCCTGAGCAGGGAAGGACCCCTCAGTATCTTCTCCCAGGTCCTGCCGTCTGCTTGGGAACATGAGCACCAAGGATTTCACCAAGGATTTTCACCCATTCCAGAGTCCAACACCTCCCAGGGCACACCGCGGGGTCTGTGCGAGGAGTGGAGGGCAGCACTGAGATGCCATCGTTGGGGACATGATTAATCATCACTTTGCATGAATTCAGCCAGGACATTTATTTTTTCTAATCATGCCCATGGCTTTCTCCAGCTGCCTTACACTCCTTTTTAATGCCAGGTATTTTTAACCACTGCCCTTTGCAAATGCTGCACCAATTCCTTGTTTATCAAATTTCAGGTCAGAACAAGTTTTGCTGAATTCTTAAAAATGACAGAGCAAATGGCTTCAGCCCTGCCTGTTGACATACCACCGCATCACGTGTCTGCTTCCCCTCTGAATTATAGGAAGCGTTCCCCAGTCGCACTGGCAGAAATGGGAGGTGAATCAATTCCTCTGCATTCCCAGGTGCCTGCAGTTGACTGTCAGGATTGGGCTCAGTCCTTCAAGAATTGATTAAGTCCCTTCCTGGCAATTATGCTTAGGCACACACTTCCGATGTCACCGTCCCAGGCTGTGTAGCTGATGCCTAGTTTGGCGCCAGCAGACGTGCAACTCAGTATGGGAATATTTTTTTTAAGACACGATGTAATACCAGCTAAGGACAGATGGTCTTGTAGGGGTGGGCTGAGTTTGTCACTGATGTCTGCAAACCTCCTGGGCAGTCAGTTGCTTGTTGCTTGCTACCGCAGAGGGTTTAAAAGCTGGAAAGCCCTGTGCTTGGCTGTGTGCACAGCTCTGGGAGCCTGGGAGCTGGAGGGTGGCTTTGGGGACCTGCCTTCCTCCACGTCTGAGCAAGGTCCTGGTCTCTAGGGTTCGCCTGGCCCTGAGGGGAGCACCGGCAACTCTACGCTCTCTGCAGGGGATGCTCAGACAGGGCAAAGGTGACTAAAAAGCAGCAAAACAGGAGATGTCAAAGGAATCTGCTTCAGGTGACCTTGCAGGAGCATGGGCTAGCAGCTCTGGTGAACCAGCGATCAAATCACAGCTCTAAACCGTGAGTTTCTCTTTAACAATCCCAAGCCCAAAGCAAATGAAGCTAATAAACACGTTCCTTTCCTACCAGAGCATCTCCCAGAAAGGTAAATCCCAGTTCACATTTAAATTATGCTCATTTCATAGAAATTCCCCCAAGAAGCCCCCGGCAGTGAGGATCTGCTTCCACTCACTAGACCTGTGAGCATCGCCTTGCTCCAGTGCCTCCCAGCACTTTTAGTAGATTGTGCCTGGTTTCCCCTGTAATGAGTATGAGGTCTAAATGCATCAAGTTTACTTAGAGATGCTTTCATGAGCTGCTGCTTTGCATTTCCATTGCCCGCCACTCCCTGTGAAGCTTGCCTTGCTTCAGCAATAATGTCATTTGGATATTAATTCAGCCAGCGCCTACCAAGTGTCTCTCTTCATTAGCTGAGTACATTGTTCATGGCAAGACTTTAATTAATGAAGCCAGAATTGCTCTTTGCTATGTTATTTTCATTTCCTTGGGCCAAGCAAGGTAGCCCCCCAGCTTGCTTTGTGCTTGGAGACATCTCCTGTTAACTTCACGGAGAGCTTTGCCCTCGTTGGCACAAGGTACTATCTGAGAGGGCTGAATCCTGGGTGGGATGTCTCAGCTGGAGGGGCTGTAGGAGGGGACTGGGATTGTGGAGAGAGATATCCTGGGCTGAGTATTGTGCTTATTTATAGCAGCTGTTACATACCCCCTTACGCGGGTCCACAGATCTGAACAGCTCTGTGGTAGCCACTGTAATAGACCACCAAAGGACAACTTCCTTGTGACATTCAGAAAAACATTCTCCTCCACTGTCAATGATCTCCTATGCTCTTCTTTGGCAGGCACACCGGCCCCAAGGTGCCCCAAATAAAAGCCTTATTTGTATTTTTACATGACATGAAGATCAGCCCCTACGACGCCTGCTGCAGCCCACTCCCCAGTTGTGCTCTGCACATCTGTGTCCGCCCACCAGGAGCACACTCCTGGAGGAGGGCACTGCCTCCTTTGCAAGAGCTCAGCATTATTCACAGTAAAGCACAAGACCTTGAATTTTCATCTCAAGTCAAATCCATGCCAGAGCCTCTTTCAGCTGTGTGGCATTTTTCTCCTCCCACCAGCTCCAACACGGCTCCAGCTCTTGCCTTGCTGCTGGGTATGCAGCTCTCCTTCACACTCCCAAAACTGCTCAAGTTGTGCAGCTGTGGGTGCAAAGTGCCACATGCCAGCCTGGCAGCTTCCTTTGTTGAGTGGAGCACATGAACACGGCTGCCTGGAGCAGAGCTCCGCTCAGAGCCTTTCCCTGGTACAGATGCTGGGGGACCCACAGCCCAGCCCACCTCCCTTCTGCAGCAGCCTCTTGCTGATTCCACTTCAAGCTCCACCTAAAGCCTTGGGAGCTTGCTCATATCCTGTTGATGTCCTGCTCAAGGAGCTCAGTGGCTTCCACACATGGGATGGGAGACCAGAGTGGTGGTGGCATGGGCTGAAGACACTCCCATGCACAGGACATGGCAACCCATCTTCATCACAGCAACTGGTTCATTATCTGGTTTAGAAGGACACATAGAGGCCAAGCCGAAGTGGGACTGAGGTGGTGATGGATGTCCTTGAACAAGCCCAAGGAGTGGCCACAGAGCAGAGTCCCGTGGGACTGCGGATGGCAGGTGCTACTGCCATGCCGGCTGGGAGCGTTGCTGAACCTGGAGAACAAGGGAAAGTCCCTGTGTTGAGCCACACAGTTTCATTTTAAATGATTGCTCTATCTAACTGAGCCATTCTGTGCTGAACAAGGCTGTTGCTTTCTGCTGCTTTCAAGCGGAGCAGATTTAAAGCTATAAAATAATAACTGCATCATGGCAGGCCTGGGCTGGCAGGGATTAAAGCTCTTTAGCCTTTCCCCTTTAAGGGGATTGTTTAACAAAGACAGTCCCACTCACCACTTCACTCCATCTTTACACTAAAGGGTTCCAGTACACCAGAAAATGATTTTAGATTTCAAAGGAACTTCGTTTCTGGAAGGTGCCTCCGAGTTTCCTCATCCATAACCACGGAGAGGGAAGGTTTCTGAAGAGCAATAATAATCTGTTGCCGCGTTCACTTCCAGAGAGATATAATACAGCGAAAGACATCCTTCTGACAAGACTCACTGAGGAACAGCACGCTGAAAACATTCAAGGCAACTGGGGAAGAAATGTGAGCCAATATTTCAACCAAGTTCCTAAATCATTGCGTTTTGGCAGCAGCATCAGCGACACAAGAATGAAGAGAAAACAGAGAGAGACCTGAAACCGGTGGCAGCTTCAGGTCACTGCGAATGATTTAAACAGCCTCCTTTCACAATTCCAGCTCTTCGTGCAAGGTGTTATTGTTCGGCTTCACAGCTCGTAACAGCTTATTGTTCATGGCTGCATCCTCCTTCCCCACGGAGGGGAGCAAAGCCGAGGCGGGGGCTGGAGCGCTCCCCCAGCGCCCGGGCGAGCAGCATGGCCAGCTCGGAAGCTTTCACCGAAGGAAACTTGAGTTTGGAAGCCATGGGAGCAAGCTGGCTTTTCAGCAGAATCATGGTTGGTTTCAATCGCTCGTAGCTCAAGAATTTGGTGGCTCTGATGCCTATTTAATTTCAGTAGAATGAACATTTATTATTTACCCTCCTTGTGTTCTGCAGCAGATTTAATGTTGCAGAGCACAGTCCATCAGTCCTGGGGGAGCGCAATATGCCTGAATGCTGTTATCAACGGTAGAAGGGCCGTGTTCTGGCACAGCCCCTCTAATTTATTTAGGTACTTACATGGCCTCAATCACCACAGTTACCCGAGTGCTACCGTTAATGAATTCGTTAACATTAATGTGCTTGGTGTGATTTTACCCTGGGAGGGTAAGAAGCAGTGCGTGAGGCGGAAGGCGGAGGGACGCGCTCGGTGTCACACAGAAAGCCTCAACCAGCAGCACGAAGCAAAGCAAGCCCATGCAAGCCCCAGCGCAGGGCCACAGCTGCACAGACACGTTTCTTGTCGGACGATGAACTTAAGAAAAACATATAATTAATTATTTAAGTAACATATAATTAATGATAGGTCTCTGCCACAGGATGACTGTTGCACAAAAAACCTACATGTGCATTACACCTCTTACGAACCAACTGTAATAATGGCATTATAATCACAGAATCACAGAATATTAGAAGTTGGAAGGGACCTCAAAAGATCACCTAGTCCAAGCCCCCTGCCAAGGCAGGGCCACCTAGAGTACATCCCTCAGGAACACGTCCAGTCGTGTTTTGAATGTCTCCAGAGAAGGAGACTCCACAACCTCTCTGGGCAGCCTGTCCCAGTGCTCTGTCA
>VWZZ01007621.1:364329-383807 GCA_013399095.1 Psophia crepitans
CCTCACCAATGCAGAATAGAGGGGGAGGAGGACCTCCCTCGACCTACTGACCACAGCCCTTCTAATGCACCCCAGGATGCCATTGGCCTTCCTGGCCACCAGGGCACATTGCTGGCTCATGGTCATTCCCCCGTCCACTAGGACTCCCAGGTCCCTTTCCCCTACACTGCTCTCCAGCAGCTCAGTCCCCAACCTGTACTGGCACATGGGATTCTTCTTTCCCAGGTGCAAGACCCTACACTTGCCCTTATTGAATTTCATCAGGTTCCTCCCTGCCCAGCTCTCCAGCCTGTCCAGGTCCCTCTGAATGGCAGCACATCCCTCTGGTGTGTCAGCCACTCCTCCCAGTTTAGTGTCATCAGCAAACTTGCTGAGGGTACACTCCGTTCCCTCATCAAGGTCGTTGATGAAAATATTGAACAGCACCGGTCCCAGTACTGACCCCTGAGGGACTCCACTGGTCACAGGCCTCCAACTAGATTCTGCCCCATTGACCACAAAATGTAGATATAATAACCAGCTCAGGTGTAGGGAATGGAGATGCAGCTCCCAGTCTGCCCCGTGTCCACCCTGCACTGGTGAGCCCAACTGAATTGCACTGGTCTGGTGCTGCAGATTGGCATTAGTATTGTAATTTCTGCATCATGCGTATGGTGATGTGCACTATAATATATACATCTATATATCATAACACCTACAGCTATAATGCATTGTATTTTCATGCTATGCTGTACCTTCACAAGTGGCTTTTAACTATTGTCATTTATATTTCTGTAGAAATCTCTGACTGACCAGGCATCAAACACAGCGCTGGAGTCTGTCTAACCCTGTCGCCAAGCTGCTCTGGTCTCCTCAGCTGCCACCAGCTTTTGCAGCATTTCACGTCACCTTCACCTCTGGGCCTGGGATGTTTTAGTCAATTTTCTGGGTGTGAAACTTCACTTCTTAGATAAACCCCTGAGAGAATGAACTCCTGACTCTTGACAAAGGAAACAATTATCACAGCTGAACAATAACTATTTTGATTGGCCTTTTTATCTCCCAAAACTCTCTGTAAAGAAGCAGTCACCATCTTCACACCCTGTTGAAGCCAGCTCTGACTTCACATTCCCAGTGTTTTTGTGGCTTCTTCTTTTAAGAGGTACAGAGCTTAGTGGGTGTGAATGATGCTCTGTCTCCTGGAGAAGCTGTGCAAACAGGTGAATCAAGCAAAAGTTCCTAGAAGTAGAAATATGTGAATGTGCCCTGACTGTAAGAAGAAGGGATCTCTGTCATAAAATCACAGAATCCCAGGCTGGTTTGGGTTGGAAGGGACCTCACAGCCCACCCAGTGCCACCCCCTGCCATGGGCAGGGACACCCCCCACCAGCCCAGGCTGCCCAAAGCCCCATCCAACCTGGCCTTGGGCACTGCCAGGGAGCCAGGGGCAGCCACAGCTTCTCGGGGCACCCTGTGCCAGGGCCTCAGCACCCTCCCAGGGAAGGATTGCTGCCTCCCAGCTCAGCTCCAGCTCCCCTCCTGCAGCTTCAGGCCCTTCCCCTTGGCCTGGCCCCCCCTGCCCTGCAACCAGCCCCTCTCCAGCTTTCCTGCAGCCCCTGCAGGCACTGCCAGGGGCTCCAAGGGCTCCCCGCAGCCTTCTCTGCTCCAGGCTGGACAAGCCCAGCTCCCTCAGCCTGTCTCCAGAGCAGAGGGGCTCCAGCCCTCACAGCATCTCCGGGGCCTTCTCGTGGGCCATGAGATGGCATGTCTGGGAGGTATCTGTCTTGTTTATCCCAGCATTTACCCATCAGCAGGTTTCCAACAGGTTGTCCTCTCTCCAGGGCACTCTGCTTATCCCTACACATGCTCCTCTCTCATAAGCTGCATATGGTGCCAAACTCCTTAGCGCAAGCACCTAAGTCAGATACCTCAATTTTCTGCAGCTGCTGTGGTTCTTTCTCTGATGTCATCAACATTCATGTTAAATAGGACTTGTCAAAGTCATACCTGTTGTGATCTCTAGGAGTGACCTCCTTCCCTCCCCAGACACCCCTGCTCGATGTATTTGGACACCTTCCCTTTGGCTGGCTCCCTAACCAGCTGGCTATATAGGTACTAATCCCCAGCATCTCCACCTTTAGTAATAATTTCCTGTGGGGAACAAAGTCAAATGCTTCACTTAAATTAGATAGCCTGGATCTGCTGCATTTCCCTTATCTAAGAAACTGTTTTCATATTTAAAAAAAAAAAAGATACGAAATGTCCCTGCTGTAATCTAACATTTATAAATCCATGATGCAATTTATCCTGTCTACCCTTTGCTTTCACATCCTTAATTTCTCTGCAGAAAGTGTTTGGGGACTGAGCAGAATATTGAGTTCAAACCACCAAGGCTGGGGCTCCCCAGGCCCCTTCGCCTAGACAGGTTTTTTTAGTAGAACTTACGCTAAACCCAAAGGCTCTTGGCTGTTACCATTTTCCTTCTATACTTTCTGACTTCTTGAGGTAAAATTTACCTTTCCAGATTCCCCTGTTCTGTTGGCTGGGAAGCCTCTTCTCCCAAGTAACAAGCAGTAGCACAAGAGGAAATGGCCTCAAGTTGCACCAGGGGAGGGTTAGATAGGGTACTAGGAAAAGTTTCTTCACCAAAAGGGTGGTCAAGTCTTGGAACAGGCTGCCTAGGGAGGTGGTGGAATCACCATCCCTGGAGGTGTTCAAAAAGCGCGTAGATGTGATGCCTGGAGACATGGTTTAGTCGTGGAGTTGGTGGTGTGAGGTTAATGGTTGGACTCAATGATCTTAAAGGTCTTCTCCAACCAAAACTAGTCTATGATTTAGTGATTCAATCTCAGTATCTCCTCTGAGGTTCCTGCACGATCAGGAAAGTCTGTGGCTTTACCCAGCTAGTGGTGATGTGTTTATCTCCTGGTGGGAACATGGAGCTTGCAGTACCTCTTGCCTCCTCTGCATTTGCACGACTGAGCTCTCTTCACAGCTCCCAGGTTTCTTTATTAACTGTGTCAGTTGTGGAGATGCTAACAGGGTTAACACAGAGTGTAACAGAGTCCTCTGCTTAACATGAGAGAAGAGCAAGCAAAACATTAGGCTGCGCATAGAAAATAATGCAGAAAAAAATTGCAGGCTACTGTGTGACTTGTCTCCATACAGTATTATTTTACATAAAGGAGGGATTTGTGCAGAAAAAATTTACAAAGAAAGAAGGAAGACTTTGCAAACCTCCTGTGTTCATGATTAAGTTGGTTTTCCTTACGCTGGAGACACAGAAAAGGGCACAACAAGCCTACACAAACTACTGAGCGGTCTGCAGAAGGCAGAACCGGGAACCCTCCTCCCCTTGTCCTGTGCTGCCGGATGAGGGACACTGCATGGAAAGGAGAAGGTAGAAAAGTCTACGTTGATACAAGAGCTTAGCACAGAATTGGACTGTCTAATTAATTGTCGATAAGTGGTACAGAAACTGGAAGCATTAACAGGATTCAAGAAAGGATTGGAAACAGATACAACAGCGCAGCACAATTAAGTTGTGTGCTCGTGAATGCCTGTATGGATTTATGTGTATTCAGTGTAAATATGTGCCGTGTGTGTTTATATACACACTCAGATTTACTCACCTCTCCTTCGTAGTCATTAATTTATAAATACTTGCATAAATGGTGTATCAAGGCTATAAACCGATATTAATGAACAACCTTGGGGCTAGCACAGAACCGTTCTCTGCGTGGCATTTAGACATCCTTCTTCACCAGATGTGCAAACTAAAGGAGGGACACACAAGGGCTCTAAACGGAGCTGCAAAGGGGCTGCCTGCGCCTGCTGGTACCACTGAGGACCTTCCTATTTCCCAAGCATAAATGGCCTTAAAAAGCTATTGACTTCCTACCCAGAGCCCATCAAAGGGAGTGGAAGGACACCCGCCAGCCAGGTCTTGGATCGCACCCACAGGATGCTTCTGTTTCTTAGTGTGAGGCAGGTAACTGTAGCTATCTGCAAAGGAAAAACGACTGAAAACATCAAACAAGTGAGACATCTGTTTTGCTCTCACCAAATATCACCGTGCTGCAGATGCGCCCTCATACAGACGAAGGGTTATTTTCTGTCTTTTCCTCTTCCATAAAGAAAAATGGAAGAGAACTGTAAGAGCTGTAATCCTTGAATAGGCACAGAGTTTGTTTTTCAGGAGGAAATGCAGAAATTCAATCATTCTGGCATCTCCAAGTCTCACTGGCACTAGAGAGGCTCAGCAAGACCTGCTGGTTTCAGAGCTGTCCACCGTGAGCGAAGGGACACCTCTGCATCAGGCAGCTGGATCAGCAGATGCTCGACATCAAACCAACCCTACAACAGTCTTCTCTCTTTTAAAAATGTTGGATGAGCTCATTCCAGGGCCATTGAATGGATATAGGACATCGTGGTCACCACGGCAAAGCTCTCACCATTCCTATCCAAGAGGCTGACTGTATATATAGGACTGAAAAGACCTAAGAAAAATGATTATATGTAGATTAGGACTAAGACAATGGGTCTGAGAAGAAGAGAAAAGCAAGTGTCCAGCTGCTGTTCCAGGACCAGGGGTCTCGTCTGGACTTTTGAAAGCTCAGCAACACTCTGCGGCTTTCTCAAAACTCAACACCCGACCATGGGATTAATTCTAATAATTAAATATTAACTCTGGTTAAACCAAAGAGATTCCACAGAGATGATTTCATATTTCAAGATAAATATCATCTCAGTTTATGAACATACTATCCATGGTAATTAGGAAAGCTACAAGTTTCCGTACTTCGAAATTATATTCAGTGTGACCTCCTAAGATGATGCCATTACATTCATCAAAATTTACCACAATGAATTTCACTTTTCTGAGTTAAAGGCTTTTTTTTAATTATTCTTTTTTTTTTAAGGCGGAAAAATTTAAATGAAAAAAATTACTAAGTCTTGAACCTCTGTTTGCTGGCTTCCCTGCTCTGCAGTCTCTAAGCTCCTTCATGGCTGGTAGTCCTAAAGGTCTTCCTTGCACAAAGGTCTTCCCCTAAGCATGTACAGAGACATCTCAGCTCTCAACCAGGCAGACCAGACCACCTCACGCCTAAGACATGGCCTTGTTGAGACAAGTACTACAAACACTGGCCAGCTCCCTGTGGGATTTCTCCAGTGGAAGGACATCTAAGCATATGATGCTGGTTTCTGCTTGACCATCTCCATCTTTGAACTGTGGCATGTCCCCAGCCTCAGTAACCTGCCTGCTCCATGCCATTGCTGACTCTGTGTCCCACTGTGCACATCTCAGGTAACCCCATCTTTGCATAACTGTCTAAGCCAACCTCATGAGGTCTCTGGTTCCGCACCAACATGCGTGGTTAAATGTTTCAGGTTGCTTTAAAACTACAGCTGGAAAGTAAATTCTGGGTTGGGTTTATTAAACATACAGACTTTTTTCTAATGCTTACTGTATTTTAATCTTGGATGTAGTCATCTAGCTGCCTGAGGCCAATCAAAGGTGCAACTTTTGGTAAACTGTTTATTGTTCTGAGCTCCTTCCTTCTCCCTGTTGGGAAAGAGGAGAACAAGCGCCTCTTATCATATTTGTATAATTAAAGCAAAAAAGAAAATCACAACCTCCACCTTCAAT
Organism: Psophia crepitans; assembly: GCA_013399095.1. Taxonomy (NCBI): domain Eukaryota; kingdom Metazoa; phylum Chordata; class Aves; order Gruiformes; family Psophiidae; genus Psophia; species Psophia crepitans. The sequence continues at coordinate 369,959 of VWZZ01007621.1, forward strand.
CACAACAGGGAATTCACGAGTGCAGAATGCAGTCAAATACAATTATTTATCAGTCCTAGCCTGAGAATAGCTTTTACGAAAATCCTTTTTTATCCTTTCAGTCAAAGACAGGCGAGGCGAAACTATCCTATGGCTAAGTCATTCTGCCCTTCAGTACCTCTCTCACTGTTTTATCCTTATATGGATATGTATGTAAGAGGTGTAGATTGGATATTAGGAAAAAACTATTCACTGAAAGGACTATCAAGCACTGGCACAGGCTGCCAAGAGAAGTGGTTGAGTCGCCATCCCTTGAGGTATTTAATAGATGTGTAGATGTGGTGCTTAGGGACATGGTTTAGTGGTGGGCTTGGCAGTGCTGGGTTAGTGGTTGGACTTGATGATCTTAAAGGTGTTTTCCAACCAAAACAATTCTGTGATTCTATGGTTTTCACTAACGTATTTTGCTCAGTTTACTGGGCATTAGTGGTTGGGGTTATTTTTGGTTTTGCTTCCAAGCATTTCAACTTAGGTGTGAATGAGAGCACTCAGCCTTTGCTCTGCTCACAGAGCTGAAACTGTGGGAGCCATATTTCCATCCTGTTGATCATGAGCTGGTGCTGTCAAATTAGATATGGGCTACAAGGTCCAGTTCTGAGCTTCACTGAGTAGGGCAAACCATCCCCACTGCATTTTTTCTTCATCAAGACAGACCCCGCAAGCAGTAACACAAGAGAATGCAGATACTCTATACAATTTCTTCGTGTTGTCTCTATGTGACACAGTCATTTGATATTTTAGTTTCAGTGGAAGGTGCTGAGATACAGCCCTGCATTTATCACCCAGCAGAGACCTGCATTGTACCCAGAAGAGAGAAATGGAGAGATTCATATTCATTTCTGTGAGAGTCAGATTGCAACCTTTTAAGGGACCCTTGTTGCGAGCCTTCCCACGTGGCGTGGCACTAAAAGCGACACCTGAACTAATCCCACCCTTTGCTGTTGCTTTGCTTTTCAAAGCATGGATGTGTTAGTCTAAAGGAATAAGAAAAACATTTTTTGAAAGAGGTAATATTTCAGGTTTGAAAATGTGCTTGTACTGAAGACTTTTCTACCCGTACCCATCAAACCAATTAAAAGTGCTACCTGTCTGTGTAGACTTGATCTCACTAACGTACGTAAAGTCTGAGAAGGAATTCAAGATATTCTGAAATAACAGTAAAGGATGAATAATGAAATAAGGATAGCAAGCTATTAGCCCCTTTCCTCTGAAAGTTGGCTGAACTCCTAAATTGAACCCTTTCATCCCAGCAACTGGTTTGAAACTCCTAGTTCAAACCGAAAATAGTCAAAACTGTCTCTTGAGGAATGGAGAGCTGACCCATCTGAAATGTGATCTACAGTGCCTATCTTTAAAAGTTCCAGTAATCCTCATATAATTATTGTACAGTAGACGTTTTTTTCTCTTCTATTCCCACATGTGAGCTTCAATAGAAAAACACTCTTTATTTTTCTGTTTTATGAATAATACAGAAATACATAAATAATAGATATGTTATTAATAATATGGCCAAATATGTATTCCCCTCAAAATGCCTGAGTTTGAATGGAATGTCAAACATATTACTGGATGAATATTTGATATTTTAATTTATTGGGCAATTTCTTACAAGAATAGCTCAAGTCCCCAATTAGACTTCATACCCTGGTCTTCCATCACACCTGCCACCAACTCATGCCGTGTTCCTTCCACTCCTATGAACCTGCCTCTCAAGAAAGATTGGTGGTTTGAAGAACAGTCAAAAACTACCTTCATGCTGACACTGAGACTGTCAGTCGTGGGCTGTCCCTCAGCATAGATCAAAACAGTCTTTGAGATGCTCTACCTTGCCCCAGCACTTGATGTCTCTTTTTTCTTTTTTTTTTTTCTTTTTTGGTGGAAAAACATCTCACAGCAGATGTCTGAGAGCAGATGAGCTTTTGCACAGCAGGAGGCAAAGGTCCCCAGCCAGGAGCTAAACAAGGGGCTAGCATCGCCTCAAATTGTACAGCAACAGCTTCAGACCCATCTGTGAAAAGACAAGCTTTTGCACAAACTGAAGCCTCCCACCCAAAAGACAGGTGCCCTGCAGGGAGCAGGACCAGACCTCAGCACCGCAGGGCGGTGGGAGCCTGGTGGAGCCCAGGACCCACCTCCTTGCTCAGCTGAAACTAATGGAGGTCTTGCTCTGAGGGAGAGCGATGTAAACACTACTGCAGTGCTGCTGGATGAACAAGAGGGCTTCAGGTCCTCTCTTTGTTCCTGCTCCTGCATACCCAAGGACCAGACAAAAAACTCCTGCTCCTGCACCCTCAGGGACCAAACAAGCCCTCAAAACCCCACAGCAATGATTAAAGACACAGGGGAAACATGCATGTGGAAAGAAATTAAATGCACTAATGCTGTTGAGCTGCCTAAAATTTTGTGTTATTAATTTTTCAATCATATTGCAAATGGTGCATGTTTTTTCTCAGCCATAACGTTCTGACTTTTCCACAAAATAAGAAACAAATTTGACTCAAGCAGAAGACAAAGTCACCAGGGTTTCTGCAGGGGATGTATCCCCGCTCCTGTCACTGGCCTTCTGCTTTTCCCACTGGAGAATCGGTAAAACAAGGCAGAGAAAAAGATGCTCCACATGAGTAACTTCATGCCACCTCCACCCAAGCTGAACTGGAATAGGTTTGTGGTTCTGCTCAGATCACTTCCATATTTCAGCCCGCCTTGCTAAGCAGTTTGCAGAGATGAAAAAGAGACATTAGCAAATAACAGAAGGGGAAGAAAAGTCTGAGTCATCTGAAGCAGGAATAGAAAAGCACAGGAGTATTTTTTGTCTTGAATTCACCTGCAAAACTCATTGCCATCAGCTATTATTGAGGTGAACAGGCTTTTACTGCTAAAATTATTAGACAGGTGCGTGAAGTACCTAATAAACTGGGTATAAATTAAAAGACAGATTTTTCAGAAAACTTAGTGCATATTAGACAATTATAACCCCTTTTAAAAGCCAGGAGACATTTCCATTGATTTCACTTAGACTGCATGTCTAAAAGCATCTGGTCCCAAATTCCACTCTATTTTAGTCTCAAATTCCTTTCGTTGGCCTGAGTCAGGAAAAATAATTACAACCACGATGCGGAAGAGTTTTGCAATGCCTGACATGAGCTCCTGTTCAACAAGAGCCTGTCCAGGAGCGGTACCTCAGACCTGCTGCAGTATTTCCTCCGCATACAGGAAAACGCCTGTAGGTGCAGGTACCTTACGTTTTCAAACACACATCGGCCACCAAAGCAGAGCAGCTGCATTTATTGCACTTTAGGAGGTGTAAAATAACCCAGGCAGACATTTCCAAGAAGATCCTCCCCAAGGGCTTGGTTGGGCCAGATGGAGAAGTCGCTCCCATCTACTCCATGCTGGCACAGGTCATTGCTATCAACCTCGGCACAAACCCCACTACTCCAGACATTGCACATTCCCCTTCCAGTTACAACAAGTGTTTTAAAGGTCTTATCAATCAACCAGAGTCCTTTGTCACATGTCCGGCTCCTCTCATACTTTGGATCCAGCTGAATGGGCTTCCAAAGGAAAGGGTTATATCGTCACTACGTTTTGGGAAAAAATGGAACGTTGCCTAAAATTGCTTTCCAAAGCAGAGCACTGTCTGGACTGCGTGGTCCTCTGCATGAACCTCATGGGGCGACAGCAAAGGTTTTTGTACGCTCAGAGGCACTGGGCAGCGTTGCATGCCACTGAGGATCATTGTCCTTATCTGGCAAGGTGAGGGCCGTGCATGGTGTCAACAGCGATGCTGGGAGACCTCTGGCAGGCTGCTGGCAAAGCGGTCCCATGGAGGAGTCACCCAGAAAGCACACATTGATCTGCTGCCACCAGCACGAGCTGGTTCTTGCCATGAAGTCTCTTCCACTGTGCAGCTGTCTGTAAGCAGTTTTCTATTCTGTGGAGTACCCATCACTGTGAAGAAGACACCCTTTGGGCTAAAGAGAGGTGATTCATAGAATCATAGAATCACTAAGGTCAGAAAGGACCTCCAAGGTCATCAAGTCCAACCGTCAACCTAACACCACCATGCCTACTAGACCATGTCGTGGACTGCCACGTCTACACGTTTTTTGGACGTCTCCAGGGATGGTGATTCAACCACCTCTCTGGGCAGTCCATTCCAATGCCTCACTACTCTTTCTGTGAAGAAGTTTGTCCTAATATCCAACCTAAAATTGATTGCTCCAACCTGTTTGTCCCCATCAATATGCTCTATCAGAAGGTCATAGTTAGTGAAGCTATCACCGTGTGGGACAATACCCAGTCTAAACTTTCCCTGGCTCCTACATTACTCCCAACCAGCCTCCAGCATCATGCTTTTATGCCTCTATTAGTGCCATGAGTCCAGGGACACCGTGAACCTAAAGGTGGCTTGGTAGAAACCAGGAAGACACAACTGCAAGCCTTTCACTGCAGCTCTGGTGAAGGTGTTCCTTGGACTTGTCCCGTGGCAGGAGGGGTTCTGGCAGGTCCTGGAGCCAGTGCTGTCCTCCTTGACGCTAACATCACTTGCAGCCATGCTGAACTGATGTATCCTACAGAAAAACAACCCATAAAGCACCTCATGATGAAGACATAGCTGTCAAACGTGGTAGGTGCTTGGGCACTGGCTCAGTGATGGCTAGCATAAAAATGGAGTAGACTTCATCCAGTTGCCTCTGTGAGTTATTTTAATGGACTATGTACAAAGTCTAGGTTGGATGAATAATTAAGGTGAAGTTAAGTCTTGTTTTTTTCTTGGATAGAGCTAATTTTCTTCCTAGCAGCTGGTCAGTGCTGTGTTTTGGATTTAGGATGAGAATAACATTGACAGCACACCGATAGTTTAGTTGTTGCCAAGCAGTCAAGGACTTTTGATCTTCTGACACTGCCCTGCCAATGAAAAAGTAGGGGGTGTCCAAGAAGCTGGGAGAAGACATGACCAGGGCAGCTGACCCAACTGCCCAAAGGATGTTCTGTACCATATGTCATGCTACATATATAACTGGGGGTTGACTAGGAGGTGGTGCACCTCCAGAATGAGCTGAGCATCAGCTTTGGGTGGTGAGGAATTGTGCTGTGCATCACTTGTTTTGTACATTCTTTGATCACTATTGTTATTATTCTCTTCATTTTCTGTCCCATCAAACTGTCTTTATTTCAAACCATGAATTTTATGTTGTTCTTTTTGATTCTTTCCCCCGCCCCACTGGCGGGGGGCTTATTGAGTGAAGGGCTGTGTGGTTGGTTTAGCTGCCTGCCGGGTTAAACCACAACAATCCACCACTTGAAGTTCCATGAAAGACTTTGTGACAGTTTGTGACAACAGTTAGGGGCCGAGTGAGGCAAGATATGAAAACTGATGACTTTAGAGTCTTTGTCAGTTCATCGGTGAGAACTCTCGGTGAGAGTCACTCCCCAGAAGGGAATTATCTCCATTTATCAACATTTAGAAGAGGTTAATAGCTCCTCTTATTGGGTGGGGGTGTAAGCAACCTCATTTCAGGAATCAGAGGATGAGAAGGCATCCAGTTTCTTACAAGATGTGCTCCAAGATGAGAAACCATCTTTACGCAGCATTTGTACAGCCCTGAGCACACAAGAGCAGTAGTCCAGGACAAGTTCCTGCTTAGGAGTGAGCATGGCCTCGTGCTCTCCATCTCTCCCAGCCATCCTCAGCTGGTGTCCACACATGGCTGGGAGAGAACGACATTTAAAGCCATTGCATCCCCTAGGCTTTTTTCTCATTTCAAGTTTGTCCTGCTGATTGCTAGCCTCATGTGGCAGCCATGAGTCTCAGCTTAAAATCAAAGCATTTCCAAGCAGGCTTTCTCAGGAGAGCCTCTCAGGGTGAAGCCATGGTTGCTACTAGGAAGAGATTTCTCGGGCAACAAAGTGTATTGCACAGCTGTTGAAAGCCTGGTTCTCTGGGGTTTCTTAGCGCCAACCAAGGCAGGCATGGGTGTTCAGTTTGAGAGTCAAAAAAAAAAAAAAAGACATAAAAAACCACAAGAAGACAGAAATAAGTTGAAGGAGGGGCAGGTGATCAGGGACACACAAAGTGAGGTCCACAGCATCAACACCTTAAAAAACCCACCAGCATAACCCTTTAAGAGAAGGTCTTAGTTTGATTGTTGTTCTTCTACGTGAGGAGCAATCACTGGGTGTGAGATCTGCAACGTATCTCCTGTTACTGCATTACTGCACTGCTGCCTGAGGGGACCTATCATTTCAAAGAGGAGATGTCCACAGTCCTGTAAACTTTTTTTTCCTGTAAGAATGCTCTATTTAGCGCAAGCAATTTCAATATGCTTGTTCAAGTCCAGCCGAGAGTGGAGATCAGTTTCAAAACTCTTGCTGTTTGGAAGAGGTGGCAAAGCATCACACCCCCATCCGGAGAGGGTGCAGGAGCTCGTGGGTCAGTGGCGTAATGAAGGAGCTGCTGGAGGTGGTGATCAGCTGCGTGTTTGTCCTTGAGTGCAGGGTTTTCTGGCCTAAATTTCTTTTGCTTTGGTAAGCAGCAGTGAAAAAGGAGGACAGAAAAAAACAAACAAACTTGTTTCTGATGGAGAGTCACACAAGAGAAAACCCGAGGCGCACAACCCGGTGCCCACACCGAACATGTTATCCTTGAGGCCATACGATGTTGTGCGTGGTGGCTGTCCTGGTGCTGCGTGACAAGGAGACACCTGGAGCAGTTTGGCCACTGGAGCGCAGCGAGATGCAGCTTCACCTCCAGAAACAGACGCCGTGTGCTGCGCACGTTACACGTGTCCTCTGGGTGTCCAAAACAGAGCTGGTACAAAACGTAAAGCAGTTGTAACCTCTGCAACCCGCTTCTCCGACACGAGCAACTCAACACCCTCCAGAAGAAAAGCATGAAGAAGCAGAGGCCGTTGGCCTTGCCCAGACAGGACCACGCTCAGCCACGCACGCCTCACTCTTGCCAGCAATATAACGCTGCGGGGGCGGCTGCTTTGCGGTGTAAGTGATAACACACTGATTTGCACCAGCTGGCAGGCTGGTCCCCTCAGTCGAAAATCTTACGCAGTGTTCACCCTGCTGAAATTTTATTAACACTTTCTCCAGACACCTCTAAGCTCCCTGTCCACGGCCATGAATCACCAGCGACACTCGTAGTGTAATAGCCCAGCGAAAAAATTAATTTGTTCATCTCCAGGTTCCTGGGAAGTGTGAGACTCGCAGAGTCGATCCCTTAGTACTTTCCCAGGGGGTTTCATCCACCGCGGTCCAGGAGCACCGTGTACGGAGGAAACCTGCCTGCGCCCTGGGGGCAATGCCCAGCATCCCATCGGCTCCCCTCAAAGTCCCCAAACTGAATTAAAGTAAGTGTATTGTTATTTACCCTTAACCACAGTGGGTTAAAATCTGCAGCGGGTTTCTCTGGAGGGGGACCTGCCTTCCTGCAAGGATTTGGGGCGAGAAAGCGGAGCGGGAGCCTGCGGTGCTTCGTTCCTCGGCCCGCAGCCAGCAGAGTGCACTCAAAGACATTCTCTGCGTGTGCAAATCTCTCCTGCTAATAAAATCCATCCTGCGTTTAATATGTAGTGGCTGTTGTGAGGAGCTACTGAAACTTAATTGTTTCCCCCTGCATTATGAAGAAGAATAGAGATGTTCCAATGGGATTTCATTTTATTCAGGGAAATAAACTCGGTCTGATTGCGTTATTTTAAATAATTCCCAGGATTCATTTCCATAGTGCAACAGGGGCAACTTCACCAGCAGGAGTGTTGGGTATTAGTATTTCCCTTTAACTCAACAAGAATTCACATATTTTTTTTTTCTGCTGATAACGCACAAGACACTCATTATTTTCTGAATGTCAGCGTTATTGGAGTTATCTTTGTGCGCTACTTGTTTGTAAAACAGCCAGGCTGCGCTAAGGACTGCGTTTTTTGTTTATTATTGTCAGGATGTCCAACTTCTTCTGTCGCCTGTAATTTGAAGCTTGTGGCCACAATGTAGCCAACACATCGAGCAGTCCCATTTGTCGGCGGTTAATTAAACGTGACCCATTTCTTTCATGCCGTCCTTCCCTTCCACTCCGGGGAACCACTGGTCACATGCCAGTCAGTGTTAGCGCAGCAGGGCAGAATATTATTTTGATTATTTGACACAATAGCGCGGCATTTGGCAGCCAAAACTGTGTGTGTGCAGAGACACAAACAAGAACACACACATCTTGCTGGTGCAACAACACTGCTGTTGTAGGAAGCCAAGACCAGACAGTGGATGTGTCTGAACACAGCGGGTTTAAGCTAATTCAGCTGGCCCACCCCTCCAGACATGAGGTGTTGGTGTGGTGGGTGGGACTGCTGAGTTTATGAGTATCTATCATAGAATCAGAGAACCACAGAATCTCCTGAGTTGGAAAGGCCCCCCCAGGCCCACCAGCCCAACCCCTGGCCCCACACAGGACCAGCCCCATCACAGCAGATGGCTGAGAGCGTTGGCCAGACGCTGCTTGAACTCAGCCCAGCTCGGGGCGGTGACCACTGCCCTGGGGAGCCTGTGCCAGGGCCCCACCACCCTCTGGGGGAAGAACCTTCTCCTCATCCCCACCCTAACCCTCCCCTGGGGCAGCTCCAGGCCGTTCCCTGGGGTTCTGTCGCTGGGCCCCAGAGGGAGGAGATCAGCGCCTGCCCCTTGGCTCCCCCTCGGGAGGAAGCTGGAGGCCCCATGAGCTCTGCCCTCAGCCTCCTCTTCTCCAGGCTGAACCAGCCCAGGGCCTTCAGCCTCTCCTCACACGCCTTCCCCTCCAGACCCTTCCCCACCTTTGTTCCCTCCTCTGGACACTCCCCAACAGTTTTATGCCCTTTTTGTGCTGTGGTGCCCAAACCTGCCCCCAGCACTCGAGGTGAGGCCGCCCCAGCACAGGGCAGGGTGGGACAATCCCTTCCCTAGATCTTTTTTTTTTCCTTTCCTCCTGGTCCAAGGAGATGGGGACCTAAAGGTGACTTACTGGTTAACTACGTGCAAGTAAGGAAAGCTGCCTCTGAGTAGCGGCACTGCAGCAGCGAGCTGTGTGTGTCCACCTGACTTTCCGTAGGGTTGTTCCTCTGAAACATAAATGTCCCCTCTGGCCACACCATGCCCAGCACCGTGGACACTGTCGGACCTGCTGCAAGGAGAGGTGCTGCTCCTTTGCAGCTCTGGGGGCTGTGAGCATCCACGTGGCTGCTCCTCCTGGGTGGCAGATGGACCAAGAGACAGGGTGACATCATGTCTCACAGTCAAGCTTTTATTTTTCTGCCAGTTTAACACAGGCCCTTCAGGACGATGAAGGAAAACTGGTGGACCAAAGCAGGGCTTGTTTCAGTCACTCACAGTGAAAGGACCTGGAGGGTACTTTTTTTTTTCCCACGTGCAGATGGCATGCCTGGCACTCGCTGCAGAGCACAGCCCTGCTCCTCTGCAAGTCCCATCCCCGGCTCCCCTGCTCTGCCCATGACCAGGAGCTGCAGCTCGTCATAGGAACACTACACAGAGATAAATCTTGTTGGGAAAGTGAGCGTTTTGTTAAGGGCTCATAATGCAAGATAAGGGTAGGGGTAAAATATAGGTGGGGCCACAAAGGAAGCAGCTGCTTAGAGGACTTTCCCTTTGCCAAGTAGAAACCCCAGTAGATGTGAGTGTGGGAACTTCCTACAAAGCCCAGCAAGCCCTAGCAAGCATCCAAGCATGGTTTTTCTAAGAAGAAGGGGGAAAAGTGCTGTAAGCCCTGGCCACCAACCCGTTACTCACTCATAGCAGATGACACGTATGTAGGCATTCATTCATTCGTTCCACTTCTACCCACCTCTAGAGATACAGACATGGATCTCACTGGAGCACCCACACCACCAACATGCAGCTGCCTCTGGACAATACGACTGCTGGCCTGGGAACCCTGAACAGAGACCTGCCTCTCTTCACAAAGGTGATGAAGAGCTCATGGGCATACAGCAAACTGAGTCATCCAGGAAACAAATGCAGAAAAAGCACCGTATTTTAATTATGGCCTACCAGTACCTAAACGGGCTCCAGAAAAGTTGACGAGGGGCTGGTTCCAGAGCAGGGAGAGACAGGACAAGGGGGAATGGGTTTAAACTATAAGAGAGGGGATTTAGATTAGATATTAGGAAGAAATTCTTCCCGGTGAGGGTGCTGAGGCCCTGGCACAGGGTGCCCTGAGAAGCTGTGGCTGCCCCTGGCTCCCTGGCAGTGCCCAAGGCCAGGTTGGATGGGGCTTTGGGCAGCCTGGGCTGGTGGGGGGTGTCCCTGCCCATGGCAGGGGGTGGGAACTAGATGAGCTTTGAGGTCCCTTCCAGCCCAAACCATTCTGTGATTCTATGATTCTATACACAGAATTGCTGTTCCAAGTATTTTCCAGTGCCCTCTGACTCACTGATTCCAGGAAGGCTCACCCATGGTTTAGATGTCCTTACTGTGTATGTATACCCCTACAGCTTGATGCACATGAAAGCTTCAACTGCACATCAGAGTTTGAAGACTGTGGCAAAACCCTGTTCTCACGGCAGGTATTAATGGTTTCATTCGGAGTCTCTATGGCTTTATTCCTGAGACTGAAACAGAGCAAGCGATGCATTACAAAAAGAATTGAAAGACCAGAAGGATGTTACATGGATTTGAACAATTTGTCCCAGGAGGGTAAACCTGCAGCCACTCTGACAAGACATCCCCCCTCAGGGTGGTGTAAAACAAGCTGCACACATGTGTACAGAGATGTCAATGAGAGACAGACCGATGCATACCTACAGATCACTGCTTCTCTCTTCCTGAATGTTTGGACATTTGGAAATTGTCCCTCTAATCTAAACTATAAGTATTTTCACCATAAAATGGAAGGGTGTTTGAAGGAAAGGAAAACCCACCACAAGATCTCAGTTCCTGAGAGCGCCGTGGCTTCTTGCTGTTCCCTCCATAAGGGTACGAGGAGGAGGAGAGGGCTCCCTGCATCCTGCCCAACTTCAGCTCAGCAGATCAGTTGGCTTCTTTTCACTTCTTCAGGAGATGAAGCCTTTTCCTGAAAATCAGCAGAAAGCAATATTTTGCCAGGTTTCTTGAGTTCTTTCTCCAGGCTACAGTCCTGGAGAAGATGGAGCTTAATCTAGATTTTACTGGGCAGTGCCCAGTGGTCGGGCTCCCTCCATGTAAGGCTGAAGGATGAGAGAGCTGCTGCCGCTGCCATGCCACTTACCACAAAGTCCCCTTTTTCAGCCATTCCTCTGGATCCACAGCAATAACCTAGACAACAATTTTCAGCCATGGAGCATCATGTAGACCATTAACTGACATTATCCTGGGGTGCACGGATACCAAAAGTAACTGCATTTGATCTGAAAAAAACGAGAAACCCACCTGACAGAGCAAGCCCAAGGCACACAATTACATTTTAACTTGGCCTCAAACCGATGTATTCTCCCACCAGCAGCCCAAATTGTTTTATCCATGTAAATTCTTGGACGCCAGGAGGATTCTTCTCAATTCACACCAGTCCTGGAGAGCAGACCTAGCCTGAAATTAGGTAGTTTGATGTAATTTATAACAGTTCTGAGACTTAAACTGCATCAGTGAAGATAACAGGTGTGTCTAAAGGGTCCGTCACACTTAGTTATTTATCTAATAACTCCATCCCTCGGAGGTTTGGCCCTAAACATTGTTAAATGAGCCTGTTTCAATTTTCAGAACAAACTACATCTTATCAAGAGAGTGTGAAAAAGCACAAGGCAGATGCTGCCGAAACCTTTGGAGGACCTGGGGCCGCCACTTCAAACGGGCCTTCAGTGGCTGTTTTCCCTTCCAGCGTCTGACCCGAAGAAGGGAAAGCCTCGCTGATACGGCAGCTGAAGCCCACAGGCTGAGGATGAAGGTGGGAAGGGCCCGTGCTGTCCAAAAGGAGAGCGTTTAGTGTTGGTGCTCCTAACGTGTTCCTCTACCCGTACGAAGGGTAGAGATGTAGTGTGTGTGTGTGAGAGAGAGAGAAAAGTAGAAATTACATAAAAATGGAGGAACTCTCATCATGCTGCAGTGGCAGAAACTGGAGCTTTAACAAAAATATGATATACTGCAACGCACAAGCAGAGCTGACAGCTGCCTCTTATTTGGCTACGGAGAAGAGTGACATTCTCACAGCAAGAAACGCTCCAGTTCTTGTGCCTCATATAACGGTTACGTCTGGCACTGCCCCTCCATGTGCACTTCCACCAGAGCAGCACACCTCATGCTGTTGAGCCCATCCCACAACACAAACACCGGGGTTAGATTGGCTTCGTGCCTTGGGTTGGGAGGTGGATGGGGGCATTGCTCCCCTTTGCGCTGCGAATGCCTCTCCTTGGGCATTCACAGAATCATAGAATCATCGAATCACAGAATCTCCCCAGCTGGAAGGGCCCCCCAAGCCCCATCAGCCCAACTCCTGGCCCCACACAGGACCAGCCCCATCACAGCAGATGACTGAGAGCGTTGGCCAGACGCTGCTTGAACTCAGCCCAGCTCGGGGCGGTGACCACTGCCCTGGGGAGCCTGTGCCAGGGCCCCACCACCCTCTGGGGGAAGAACCTTCTCCTGATCCCCACCCTAACCCTCCCCTGGGGCAGCTCCAGGCCGTTCCCTGGGGTTCTGTCGCTGGGCCCCAGAAGGAGGAGATCAGCGCCTGCCCCTTGGCTCCCCCTCGGGAGGAAGCTGGAGGCCCCATGAGCTCTGTCCTCAGCCTCCTCTTCTCCAGGCTGAACCAGCCCAGAGCCTTCAGCCTCTCCTCACACACCTTCCCCTCCAGACCCTTCACCATCTTGGCTGCACCATTCCTGCCTGTGCTTGCCCACAAAATCTCCACATGTCCCCCTGGGAAGCAAACTCCTCCCCAGCCCGACCGAGAGAACTGTCGTGCAAATAGAAAGGCTGGGAAATGCAATATCTGGCTTTGATGGGGCCATGCAATTCCTGTCTGGGTCACCCTAGAGGGACGGGCTCTGTTCCACCACGGGGTCCTCACTATGCTTTTACAAGAAGTCAAGACAGTAAGTGATCCAGGCTTGAATTGGATCATTTTCTGACAGTAATTTGCTGACAGCACCTGACAAATGCTTTCCTACCCCTTTTTTAGCTACTCACTCTAGGATGATCTGCTAATTATGTATAACCTCTTCACACTCTGAATATGCCTCACATGACACATGTAGTCCCCATGAAATTATGAAACAGATTTAAGTTATTTAGTTTTGCCTTAGCTTTTTTTGGATGTTGGAAAACTCAAGCCAGGGTGGCTGATAAGGAGGGACTAGAGTAACACGCACAACTCACCGACACCGCCGAATTACTCGGAATCTTAATGCTACTAAACGGTCTCCTTTAGTCAAATCTCAATGACTTGTAGACTTGTTCTCAATAACGAGAGAGAAAATAATTTGCTTCTGTCTGGTGTTGGATGACATGAAAATGCTGCTAAGAAAGGAGCTTCTAGAATAAATGGCTGCTGGAGTGTGGGAAGCATTAGAGTCCCAGAACTTTTGTTATTCAAGCAGTTAGCCTAATCCAGTTTCATTTATTTAATTTTATTTTATTTACCTCGCTCCCTCCTGCAACAGAGAGGCCTGTAACGCACACTTCGTGCTACACACCACTACGCGATCGTTTTCCTACTGAGAAATGCAAACCAGCCCGCTGGGATGTCCTTCGCCGATGGCTCCTTGTTTCTGGGGGCAGAAGAGCACAAGGAGCTTTGCTGACACACGAGTATTCGGCATCAAGCAGAACAGCGGCATTGCTGGCC
>VWZZ01007622.1:1667-13379 GCA_013399095.1 Psophia crepitans
GGAGTCACCGTCCCTGGGTGTATTTAAAGAAAGGTTGGATGTGGTCCTTAGGGACATGGTTCAGTGGGTAATAGGTGGTGGGGGATGGTTGGACTAGATGATCCTTGAGGTCTCTTCCAACCTTAATGATTCTATGAGTAGAGGGCAAGGATAATCTCCCTTGACCTGCTAGCCACACTTTTCTTCAAGCACCCCAGAATGCTATATTATCAAATTAACATCCAGAAATGAAACTCAGAGTACTGCTCAAGTAGCACAGCAAGACAGACAAACCAAAGAAGGTACTGTATCTAAACAGAATATACTAATTTCTATCAACCCAAGTTACCACTAAGTATAGCTATGATTTGGCACCAGCTATTCAAACAGACTACTATTTTGCTATATTAAAGACAATACATTACAGTTTTTGTTAGGGTGTATAACTGGTTTGGGGCTTTTTTTGTTGTTGTTGGAAGCTGTTTGTCTAGGGCGTTTGTATCAGGTTTACATGTAAGGGGTTCAGTAGTTGGGTGGCTTCTGTGAGAAGCTGCTAGAAGCTTCCCCCATGTCAGACAGAGCCAATGCCAGCTGGCTCCAAGACAGACCCACTACTGGCCAAGGCCAAGCCCATCATCAACAGTGGTAGCATCTCTGGGATAACATAGTTAAGAAGGCAGAGGGGAAGCCTGTGCAATTGCACCCAGAAAGAAGAGCAAGAAGATGAGAGAAACAGCCCTGCAGCCACCAAGATCAGTGAAGGAGGTGCTCCAGGCACTGAATCAGAAATCCCCCTGCAGCCTGTGGAGAAGACCATGGTGAGGCAGGCTGTCCCTCTGCAGCCCGTGGAGGTCCAGTGAAGCAGATATCCACCTGCAGCCCATGGAAGACTCCACGCAGGTGGAGACATCTGAAGGAAGCTGTGACTCCATGGAAAGCCCACACTGGAGCAGGCTCCTGGCAGGACCTGTGGCCCCATGGGTAGAGGAGCCCACAACAGAGCAGGTTTTCTGGCAGGACTTGTGACCCTGGGGGGAACCCACACTGGAGCTGTTGATGAAAAACTGCAGCCCATGGAAAGGACTCACAATGAAGAATTTGGTGGACTACCTCCTATGGGAAGGAGCCCATGTTGGAACAGGGGCAGAGTGTAAGTAGTCCTCCCCTTGAGGAAGGAGAAGCAGCAGGAATATGTAATGAACTGACTACAACATCCATTCCCCATCCCCTGCACAACTTGTGGGTAGAGAAATCAGGAGTGAACTTGAGCCCATGAAGAAGGGAGAGGTAGGGGGAGGTGTTTAAGATTTGGTTTTAGTTCTCATTACTTGACTCTGATATGATTGCTAATAAATCAACTTCCCCAGGTCCAGTCTGTTTTGCCCATGACAGTAATTGGTGAGTGATCTCTCCCTGTTCTTATCTCAACCCAGGAGCCTTTCATTATATTATCTCTCCCTCCTGCCCAGCTGAGGAAGGCAATGACAGAGCAGGTTTGGGGGACATCTGGCCTCCAGCCACGGTCAACCCACCACAGTCCTTTTTGGTACCCAATGTGGGGTATGAGGAATTCAAGATAAAGATAGTCATTGGGAGAGGTAATGGGCAAAACATGGAGTGAACAGAGCCAGAGAGAGAAGAACAGAACAACCATGAGGGAATTTGTTTAATTGTGGTGAAGGGATGAGGGGCAGACTGTGTAAATCATTCACTTTCATTGGTGCTGTGATGTTATTTTGATTTTGGCATGGGGAATTCTTTTTGTTGATGTAAGTAAAGTTTGTGAAGATTCTGTGATCAATGTGTATTTTAATGGTAATTCTTAAACATGTGATTGACATAGATGAGGGGTGGTTTTTCAGTCTCATGAGTTTTGTTTGGTTGCTGTTTTTTTTATTTTAAAACCCCCACAAACCAGTCAAAGCACCCAGAACTAGTAGTTTAAATATTTGAGGATGCAAATCCATCCTGAAAAATAATCAAGGAAATGCCAGGGCTGTAAGCTTTCAAAAAACTCCTTTTGAGAAGCAATTTCAAACATTCATAATTGACACTATCATTTAGGAGAATTGCTATCTTAATTTCCAATGAAGACCTGAAGTCAGGCTTCAAGGCTAACTATATTGACGTAAAAGATTAAGCTTTACCCAGACACTGAGAGATAAGTACCAAAGAAAGTCAGGCATTTCATAATATTTATTACTCATGTTGGCCAAGACATGAAAAAAGTTTCATTATAGAATAAGAGTTTTATCATATCATTCGATATTTTAAAGCCAATTACCAGCAATAAATATATACTCACATCAACTCCTACATAACGCATTTTTCAGAGTCCTTGCTTATTCATGCACACTCAGAAGTGCTTCCTGTCAACTTACAACTGAAAACTGATCTTCAATCAAAGCCTTCATACTAATAAACTCAATTTTAGGGAAAATTTTAATTGGGAGACATGATCAGTCTGCCTAGTAGGATAACTTCCATATGTGCAGGTATGCCAATCCAAGGAAAACATGTGGAATTCTTCTGTTGGGGAAAAACAGTTACTGCCTAGTTATCTAGAGCATCTTGTCTCAAAGAATGTTAAAAATAACTTTTATATGAAGCAATCACTTAAATTGAGGTGATTTCTTCATAAAATTTTTATTTTAATATATTTTTTGTATGTCTAATAGTTCAGCACAGGCTTATACTCTTCAAATTTAACTTCGGAGAGCCCACTCATTCTAAGAAATTGAGGTGACAAATATTGTCACTAATTTTACAGCAAGAACTTTCAATCCAGACATGATCTTTAAGTGATGATTCTACTCCTGATTCCCACCTCAGACAAAAACTAGACAAGTTCGGCAGAAAGACCTAAGGTTAGGGTTGCGTAGTTTTTAAATTAACAGCCATTATCATGTGTTTGAAACAACTATAAAAAGGATGTTAGTTGCTACCTACAGACAATTCGTTTTAAATTACAATGCTGCCTTGTTGAAATTAACCAAGTGAAAGGCAGATGCTTTAAGAACACAGGAAAAGTACAACCTAAAACCACAACACCCACAGAAGTAACATATGCATCCATATCCATATCTTATACCCCACAAACTGCACTTCTTTCCTCCTTCCTACTATACCTTCGCTTTGTTTCATTTCTCCAGCCTCAAGGTTTTTCCATCTTTCAGACACTTCATATGTAATTCAGTTCCTTGTTTAACACTCCTCTCCAGAAAAAAAAGCACCAGGATCCCAACCATGGAACCACAGCCCCCACAATACCCTAGTAGCTGTTTATCACGCTATACACCTAACAGTTAGGGAAAGTATCTGGCTTTAGATAGAACCTTCTTTACAAGGGTCTTCTCAGATGCTCTGCTTCCCAATCCAGCTCCTCACACACTCCCACTACATACCCCATCACTAGAGAATGCATGAAAAAGGGAGCAGGAAAGGAAGCTAGTATCAGTGACACAGGCTCATACTAACTTAAGACACTAAATCTACACGGCCTCTCAAAAAGTCAGTCAGGTCCTCTCATTTCTCCTGGTCCCCAACCACATGTCCTGATGGCATTAGCTCTTGCATTCATTAACCTATGCAGGGAGTCACATCAGCTCACTGATCTACATCTCTTTTTTTCACTGGTATCAGAGAAGCAGCCCAGATTCACTTAAAACCCTACGCATGTAGCAGTGCCAAGAAAAGCATCAGGTACACACAAGATGAGGTAAGAAGGGGAGAGGATTATTCTTATTAGGTGGCATAGTCTTAGATCAGTTGTAAGAGCCATTTCCCAAGCACTTGTGAATATTATTCACAAAAAAATCTGCCTCAGGTCCATCTCTGCCTAGAAGTCACCTTAGCAGTAAAGGGAAATTCAGTCCAGGCCCTGCTGCCAATGTTTATACCCGCAAAGACAAGTGAGACAGTACTACTGAACAGCATTGCTCATGAATACTGCCTGAAAACAGATCATTGAACATGCACAACCACAGCTGATCACAAACAGCACAGCTGAGAAAATGTAAGCCACATGAACAACAGATGTAAGACAGGAAACTACTGGAGAGAGTCCAGCAGAGGGCTACCAAGATGAGGGGGCTGGAACACCTCTCATATGAGGAAAGGCTCAGAGAGCAGGGGCTGTTTAGCCTGGAGAAGATCTCAGTGAGGGGATCTCACCAATACTCATAAATACCTAAAGGATGGGTGCCAAGAGGATGGGACCAGACTCTTTCCAGTGATGCTCAGCAACACGACAAGGCACAATGGGCACAAACTGGAAGACAGAAGTTCCATCTCAACATGAGAAAAAGCTTCTTCATTGTGAGGATGACAGAGCCCTTGGACAGGCTGGCCAGAGGGGCTGTAGAGTCTCCTCTGGAGATATTCAAGACCCACCTGGATGCAATCCTGTGCTACATACTCTAGGTGATCCTGCTCTAGCAGGAGGGGGGTAGACTAGATGATCTCCAGAGGTCTCTTCCAGCCCCTACCATTCTGTGAATCTGCACAATCAAAACAGTCACTGCTGAAGACCTGGGCGAAGGATAATGTCAGGAAAAAGCTAGGCCACTCAAAGCCTCAAAGGAAGGGGAGTCCAAAGACCTTCTGGTCTCATCTCCAAGGGGGTGAGGCAGCAGGAAACAATGCTGCTGTAGCACCTCTTACAAGGAGGATGGCACAACTGTCTTTTTGCCATGATGACAATGTTTAATTGCATGACAATTACTACATATAGCACTTTCCACCACCACTACTGGAAAAGTCTACCAAAATGGACCAAAACAGGTGTACATGCACTTTTTTCTTGGGGCAATTCACCGTAAGAAACACAGTAAGTTTGGGTCAGCATTATGGCAACAGGAGCCATTGATCCAGCGCTGACAGGGACATTATTTCAAGCAGTGTCCTCAAACACTCACAGCTTCAAAGGAAGGAGCTGCCTGCTCTTCCTCTGCCACCCAAGAGAGGCAAGTCTTCAGAACAAATGAAGTCTATGACTTCAGACCTGCTCAGCCTGCCACCTAGACTTTAAGGTTGATCACTGAGGTGCCTATACATCTTTCTCAATCCCAGCAGGGCAACATAAGTCAGTTCAACTCATGGCTGACCTACTCCCAACTCATCTTGCATCTGTCACATATTCCACTGAAATATCTTAGCATACTAAGTCAGTAGAAAAAGGTGTTAACTAACTTGACAAATAAGGTGTTTGGTGTGTTTAGAGAGCACTGAAACAGCTTAGCACAAGGTAAGGAAAGTGCTAGTGCAAGAACGGGCCCAGAAGGGCAGTTTCACACAAGCAATTACAGCAGCTTCAGTGTACATTAACCTTTAAGTTCAAACCAGGACTGCATTCTTTTAAGTTAATCTCTCAGTCATCCCTCCAACACACAGCTGTCTCAAAGCATATGAACTGGCTATCTTCCAGGAAAAACTCCATCAGAAGATGCAGTTCAGCAGGCACAAACTACAGCTAGCAGGCACCAACTAGAACCAAACAGATGCTAAGAGGCAGGCAGCAAGGACACCATGTCTTCAGCATGAACAATTTCATTGCACAGTTCCACTCCTGTTACTCTGCACTACCTATTGATGTAGGCAGTTGTCAGCACCCACAGAGATATTTGAGTTTTCACAGGATGACCACCACTTACACTTCCTGTGCTTTACACAACTGTTCAGTAGTGCACTCAAAGCAAAGGGACAGGATAGTAACATCACCTCCACCATCTCTTGGTATGAAACAAGCAACATGCTGTCTTGTATTCAAAAAGGAAGAGCAGAACAACTGCAAACCTGACCCTAATGTTTCCCTGGCGTGATCTGGTACATTCCTACTCTGCACACCCTGCAAACACCATTTATGAAAATTGAATTTCTCCAGATAGTACATGGAGGTAGAGTCTACTCTATACACTCCAGACAGTCTGGGAATCATGTGTCTGAACAAGGCATTAAAATACTAGTTTCCTTTTCATACAGGTACTTGAACAGACGTCTCCTCAGGTTATCAGAGCACAAACTCCTGAAGTGCCATTGGGAGGCAATGAGCTGTCAAAATGACTGATTTTCCAGTTTTGTAGCAGATGATAGAAGAAAGGTTTGCATATTTTGAAGTAGTAAATAGCAAAAGAGTAAATGAGACTTTGGATAAACTTTAAGACCTCTGTACTTGTAAGTTAATTACAAGTAAACTCTTCAGTTCAAAAAAGGAAGTTTATTGAAATCTGATTTTTTGAAATTAAAACTTAAATGTCAAATTGCCCCACAATATGTATTTTTGCCCATTAGATTTCTTAAGAACAAAAGAACTTGACAGTATGCCATTAAGCTATAGTGACAACTTCAGCAAAATTCAAAGTTTGTTTCAGTCAAAAGCTCAGCTTGTTCACCCAAATTCATTCCACTCACAGACTTGGTACTGAAGCTTACAAGCTTTGCAGTTTTCTTAAACCACATTTCCCACAACTTCCTTCTGAAATACTGCCTCAGATTCCAAGCTTAAAAAAGAAATAAAGCTAGGAAAGGAATATAGATCTTCCATTTCTAGGTCATTTGATTTTCCCCATTTTACTTCACTTAGGAGACGACAGTTTCTGGAGAAGAGCTGAATTTTGTGCAATTACTTTTACATCAATAAAAGCATTTGCATCATTTTTAGTTTTATATTATCTAGCAGAAAATATGATCTGCAAAAGCTAAAAGCATCTGGAGATGTCTATGTTTACAGCAATTTAACAGAATGGCACCTGAAGTCTTAAGTGACTGATAGAAAAAGCTTGTTGAAGAAGTGTAACTAACTGCCTACTACTCTCTAAAGTTTTAGTAGTTTACATTACTTTCCCATGGGATTTTTTCAGTCATTTATAGTTCATTGCTTCGTATGGCTATAGAATCCCTGCTGTGTTAAAAAATGCCAAATAAAATTATATCTCATTCACTGCTTTATGCTATACCTTCTTTTGTTCAGATCCAATTAGTGAAAGCTTGTTCTTCATTTATCATACTTTTAGCTGATTACATTAGGCATTACAATAGTTCTCTAGCTTTCCTTGACAATGTTTGCACCATCAGTGTTACATTTATGGTTGAGGAGGCTCTTTCATCTTAACCTTCTATTCCAATCAGTTCAGGGGGAAAAGTACATACGATTACTCTTGTTCAGCCAAAACTTCTTTGCTTGTTCTCATCCCAAAAATAATCCCACCAGATGTTTTAATTAAAAACATTTCCAAATCCTATTGGTCCTTCTCCACTTTACCTATCCAAGTGTAAAAAATTTGTGTCTTACAAGCTGAACTCCAAAGTTCAAAAAAAAAAGAGCTTTTTGAACAGTATACAATTTCTTTCCTCCGCTTCCCCCAAAATAACAGATGTAATAAAGACTATTAGCCAGGATTTTCAAAACCCTAAAAAGCATCCATTATGACCTACTTTTTTCAACATACTCTGTTCCAGACAAGCAAATGTATGCTCTATGGGGGTCTCAGAAGCCATTTGTCAGGCTGTTTTCCCCAATCACCACTTTTTTATTTCAGGACAGTTGTTAAAGCAAGAACTTCTTTTCCACTGAGTAAGTAACTTTAGACATAATCCTTTGCTAATTCACATCCCCTCCCACTTCTGCAAAGGTAAATTTAATCCAATCCTATCTAATACCATTTCCAGCTACCTGCAAATTTTCATTAGTACACAAGGACCCAAGAGTCTCTGAAGCCACCTGCCTCCTTTTAGGCTTTGTTAACACTCCCTCCCTACCACCTTAACAATTTAAACCTATAGAAATCTTCCAGATCTTTGGCCTTTTTTAAATTAAGTGCACAAAACAGTATTTTTGGGTTTTTGTATTTTCCTTTTTCAGGTAAGCTTTATTTGGCTCAGTAAGTTGTTCAATTTTTGCCACATTCTCAATTTGTAAGTCCTTTCTGCTGCTTCCTTCTCCCAATGGTATGAGAGTTCTTTTGTACTGTTCTAGTCTAGTTTTCCTTTCATTACTATGTAAAATTAGTATGTCAATATTAATATTGCTCTAACAGCATACTCAAGACATCACATTACCATTGTATTCAAAGAAATTAAGTCTTAAGAACAAGAAAAAGTGATTTCCCTGAAGGTCTATATGTATTTCAGCTATTCCCACCAACTCCATTCAGCACTGAACGCCACAAGGATTTCAGAGAATTTTTATGTTAAAACAAAAGAAAAATTGAATAGTCAACTAAAAAATACAAAATAAAGTTCTAGGATAAGATTATTCACTAATGAATCCTACAGTATCTTTATCCAAAGACCAATTATTTTAAGACTAAGTATACCATTCCCATTCAACACCAGTGAAAATGCCTGCTTGGGTCACTTATGCATATGAAACTGGATGGGGAACACACTAGAAGCAATTCAGGCTCTTCAGTGATAGCTAGATACCTTATCATTGTTTCCCCGCTCAAATATTTCGTGAGCACACCTAAGCAACCGTGCTTCAGTTCAATTTCTGTGCTGTTTTCAACCAGTACGACAGAAAGGAAAGACAATAATGTAACAGACTGTCCGGTTTGCCCCCCTTTTAAAGTTAATACTAATTAATTGTTACAAATAAGAGTGTCAGACCACCCACATTCAGCACATAGCTACACAGGTAATGTAATAATGGGTTATTACTATATCTCAAATGTTACTCTAAGTTCTAAACAAAGTTTACCTATTCCAATTAATGTTACTTCTAAACACTTTAATCAAAATATTTCTGTAAACCATTCCTACCTACTTCAGGCACTAAAGACAACATCCTGTTATTTTTAGCGAAGACAAACAACATTGGAATGGGCAACTAGTTGAACTACACACCTTCACATTTATTTCTGCCTTGAGTTAATGACTACTGTCTTCAGAGTAGCTGCTTACGGTATTCATCACCTTTGTGATACAAGTCTTACTAGAGTGAGAGATGCCTTAATTCTGTCAAGTACAAAATCAAAAGGATATTCACAACATTTACAACATTACACCACTGAGAAAATACATTTCTACTAGCTACATGAGGACAGAGGTTCATTTGGCACGTTGCATCAGCTCTAAAGTTTGATTTCAGAGTGTTTAAGATGTTGCTACCACTGGTATAACTAAAAATACAACTGTTGACAAAACCTGAACAACACAAGACAAACATGGTTTGTTACACTATGGTAAGTAACACCATCAAATGACCTATACTGAAAGGGACCTTAAAGACCATCTAGTTCCAACCCCCCTGCCATGGGCAGGGACACCCTCCACTAGACCAGGTTCCCAAAGCCCCATCCAACCTGGCCTTGAACACTGCCAGGAATGAGGCCTCCACAGCTTCTCTGGGCAATGTGTTTCAGTACCTCACCATCAGAGAACAATTTTTTTTCCTTAGATCTAACCTACACCAACCCTCCTTCAGCTTAAAGCCATTACCCCTTGTCTTATCACTACACAGTCAAAGATTTGGCCCCTGGACTCATCTATGGATACTGTCCAAACTGACAGTCATTCACATCACTGCAATAGTCAGGTCATTCCCACAAACAACAAATAACTGGAGGTAACAAGTCAAAGAGATGACACTAGTTAAACAATTTCCCAGTGCAAGCAGTGAAGGTAGTGATGAAAGGACATATGGTAGACGTAAGCAATAGGAGGGAGCTGGCGGATATGATTGCCAAGCCGCTCTCCATCATCTAGCAGCGGTCATGGTCAACCAGAGAGGTCTCAGATGACAGGAGGCTTGCTAGTGTGATGCGCATCTATAAGAAGGGTCGTAAGGAGGATCTGGGGAACCACAGGCGTGTTAGCCTCACCTCGGTTGTCTCTTCCAACCTTAATGATTCTATGATCTCCCCCCTCTGGTGACCAGCGATAGAATCTGAGGGAACAGCATGAAGCTGTGACAGAGGAGGGTTAGGTTAGATATCAGGACAAGGCTCTTCACTGAGAGGGTGGTCGGGCACTGGAACAGGCTCCCCAGGGAAGCGGTCTCACAGCACTGAGCTTGGCTGAGTTCAAGAAGCATCTGGATGATGCTCTCAGTCATCTGCTCTGATTGGGCTGGTCCTATGTGGAGCCAGGAGTTGGAGTAGATGATCCTTACGGGTCCCCTTCCAACTCAGGATATTCTGTGACCAGCTCAGTTTATATAAGTGGGCTGCAGGTAGGACAAGGGACTGAAACTGGATTTTCTGAGACAGGACAAATGCCTTACTGCTGCATTTCTATGTCAAGTAATTCTTCCTTAGGTGAATGAAGAGTATACTTGGTCTGGATTTTATCTGGTAGCCATAAGTGGGAGAGTATAGTAGCTTGTGGATGCTCAGTAGACTGTGAAATGGATTCTTAATGGATGGGTATCAGACATCATGATAAATTCTAATTCTTTTGGAAGCCAAGGGTTAAGTGGATATAAATATGAACTTCTCTGTATGATCTATGATCCCTCTGGTAAAACTGAAGCATGCTGGTGGTTACTTGTATTTTTTCTTATTATGTTATCTGTTGTTAGGGAAAATGGTTTTGCTGTTTAGCTGCTCTGCATAGCCATGTTCATTGGCATGAATTAATTCTGAAAATAGACTAAAAAGCTGTTTTTAAAAAAAATCAACATGGTCTTTTACCAGTCTGTGATAGATCTGAGAAAATGAATTGGTTTTCTCTGGTGTGTCTGGATGGCTTTTTGTGTGGACTCTGCTATAAGCTGGAGACTAAGAAAGAAAAACTAAAAATATAAGTAAAAGCCAAGATTGAAGAACACAAGGGAATAAGAATGACAGAAAAGTACCATTCATGAGCTTGGGGAAGGGAGTACTAACAATGCATTGCAAAGGGGAAGTTCAAAACATGTCTACTCTGCTTTAATCTACAGTGCTTTCTTAGGTTTAAAATACAAATAGGATCTTTAATTTCATAGTTCATTATTGAAAGCAAATCAAGCTGTTATCTCAGAAATGCATTAATATACTCATAACAGTTAATAAAGATAAGTGTGTTAAATGAGATGCTGATGTTTTGAGTTCATGAACTAGAGATGAGGCTTTAACAAAGAGTGAAATAGGGTCTGCTTAGCTCTTTGGATCTTTGCTTAAAGACTGATCAAGCCTCTCTATACAAAGTTAAGCATTAGCTGTGTGCATTGAAGAAACTAAATGAGAAAGAGGCTACTTGAAACAGTTCTGTACGCTTAAAACAGGGTTGTGGTATTGAGTCTAAGCTAGTTTTTTGGTCTAATTATACATAGAATCATTAAGGTTGGAGGAGGTCTCACGGATCATCTAGTCCAACCGTCCCACCACCACCTATTACCCACTAAACCATGTCCCTAAGGACCACATCCAACCTTTCTTTAAACACCCCCAGGGATGGTGACTCCACCACCTCCCTGGGCAACCCGTTCCAATGCCCGACCACCCTTTCCCAGAAGAAATTTCTCCTCATCTCCAACCTAAACCTCCCCTGGCCCAACTTGCAGCCGTTCCCCCTTGTCCTGTCACTAGTTATCTGCGAGAAGAGGCCGACACCCAGCTCACCACAACTTCCTTTCAGGTAGTTGTAGAGGGCAATAAGGTCTCCCCTCAGCCTCCTCTTCTCCAGACTAAACAAGCCCAGTTCCTTCAGCCGCTCCTCATAAGACCTGTGCTCCAGACTCTTCACCAGTTTCGTTGCCCTTCTCTGGACACACTCCAGGGCTTCAATGTCTTTCTTGTGGTGAGGGGCCCAAAACTG
>VWZZ01007622.1:13534-27669 GCA_013399095.1 Psophia crepitans
CCCCCCAGCTTGGTGTCATCTGCAAACTTACTGAGGGTAAGTTCCCCAACCCCTGGGGAACACCACTCATGACTGGTCCGCCAGTTGGATTTGACTCCATTCACCACCACTCCCTGGGCCCGGCCATCCAGCCAGTTTTGAACCCAGCAAAGAGTGTACCTGTCCAGGCCATGGGCCGCCAGCTTCTCCAGGAGCATGCTGTGGGAGACCACATTAAAGGCTTTGCTGAAGTCTAGGTAGACTACATCAACAGCCTTTCCCTCATCCACCAGACGAGTCACCTGGTCATAGAAGGAGATGAGGTTGGTCAGGCAGGACTTGCCTCTCACCAACACATGCTGGCTGGGCCTGATCCCCCAGTTGTCACAGACATGGCACGTGATTGCCCTCAAGATGACTTGCTCCATGACCTTCCCTGGCACTGAGGTCAGGCTAACAGGCCTGTAGTTCCCCAGATCAGCACCTGCCCCTTCGCTCCCCCTCCTGAGAAAGCTGTAGGCTGCCATGAGGTCTCCACTCAGTCTCCTCTTCTTTAGGCTGAACAGACCAAGGGACTTCATCCTCTGCTCATATATCTTCCCCTCTAGACCCTTCATCTTTGTTGCCCACCTCTGGATACTCTCCAATAGTTTTATGTCCTTTTTGTACTGTGGCACCCATAACTGCACACAGTACTCGAGGTGAGGCCAAACCAGCACAGTGTAGAGTGGGACAATCACTCCCCTAGAGCAGCTAGCAATGCCATGTTTGGTGCACACCAGTTGGCCTTCCTGGTA
Source organism: Psophia crepitans (assembly GCA_013399095.1). Classification (NCBI taxonomy): domain Eukaryota; kingdom Metazoa; phylum Chordata; class Aves; order Gruiformes; family Psophiidae; genus Psophia; species Psophia crepitans. The sequence goes on from VWZZ01007622.1 coordinate 14,311, forward strand.
GCCTGGACACACTGTTGGCTCATGTTAATGTCATGTAAGACTAGAACTACGAAACAACTCAGACAAAAGCATTGTGAAAATCCAAAACTCCTAACAGCTTTCACCTTTCACTTAATTCTGAACACACTGAAGTTATAACTACTTTCACTGATTCCATCAACCATGCTTCAGTTTTTCACCACAGAGCAACCCACCACATATTCACAAGTCCTGTTCTGCATAAAATACATTTTTTTCCTGACAGCTCATCTGACAGACTCCCTTCCAGATTTCAACAAACTATCCCAGGACATGGAGGCATCCCATGTCACTTCCCCTGTAGGAGTTCTTGCAGGAAAATAGCAGCATGTTTTCTCTAGTCAACAAGGATATGCAAGTATGACTATACTTGTTATGTCAAAGAAAATTATCTTCCTATTCTTGCTAGGAGTGACTTAAAATATTTCTAAGAGAACAGACTCCAAAACCTGAAGATGGGCAAGTAGCTAGACAAGTACCTTACTTGTCTACATAGCCACTTTACCACCTTCCTGCCACACTGAATGTAAAACACACCTCAGTGTTCTCAAATAGAACTCCAGTAGGCCTATTCAGCACACCTGGTAGGAGAAGGCCACCTTCTGGGAAGTAGCAAGCAATGAGTTGGATTAGCCAGGTACAGGAACAATTGATACCTCATTCTGTATCATCTCCTAGGATTCATTTTTCATTGCCTTTGTGTACATTAGCAAAACAAAACTCAGGTTTTGCTGCCACTCTTATACTTGGTGCACATATCTACCAGGTGTTACTGTCTAGCTCAATCCATGGAAAAAACAAGGTAACATTTACATGAGCAAAGGAGTTCACACAAAAAAGCATGCTAAATACTTGCTTAATCCTCCCCCCTTTGGTATTTCCCCCTTTCAAGCACATGGAAGAAGAGGGCGTATACAAAGATACTTCAGAATTGCCAGCATGCCCAACACAGTAACCAACAAGCCTGCATAACAGCTGCAAGTCTTGTTGAACTACTAAGAATCCCATCTACCATTTGAATTCAAGTTGTACTTACAGCATTGGCGTCGACATCACTGTGTATGGCAACTGTTTTAATCCCCATCTTCTTACACGTTTTGATGACCTACCATGTAAGTAGTGACAAATATCAGTATTTAAAATACCAATAGTTCAAGAATTAGCTACAAAGAAAAAACTTAGAAGATCCCATACTTACTCTGCATGCAATCTCTCCTCTGTTGGCAATAAGGAGTTTTTCAAAAGTCTGAAGGGAAAAGAATGATAAGGATCTTGAGATGAACAAGCTTTCTTCCCACCAGAAGCATGCATTCTTTTCTACTCCACTTCCACTAAAGCCCTGGTCTATCCATGAGCTTGTAATGACAAGGTTACCTACTTTTAAAAGAGTTCTGCTGATTTAACAATGATACAGCATAAAAGGTATGCTATACTAGATCTACATAGCACATAATTCAGAAGAAAAAAGTGTTGACTGTTTACACCAGGATTCCCTAGATCTCCCTGTAACACACTGCAAAAAACTAGAACCCTACAAAGGCTCTAGGAGACAGTCACATTCAGGAAAGAGGGAAGAGACACTCAAACACTGCCAAATACACACCAACCACTTCTACCCTAGAAGGGCCCAAGCTGCATGCTTTTTAACGCACAGAAGATATTCAACAGAGCCATGCTTGCAGCTCTTCCCAGGTCTCTTTTTTTCAAAACTACACAAAGAGAAAGACCCCACATTATGCAGTACTCTAAAGATAGCATTTTAGAAGTTTACACCTACATTCTGCTAGACAGAGCAGTCACCCATGCTGATGTCACCAGCCTCCTGTCAGAACTTACCATCACTGTTGTTCTCCCACTGCAGTATCCCCGTGAAAGTTCCCAAACCTGCTTTGGGAAAGTGCCTGTGTAAAACCCAAACCTAGCTGATTTTAACTCCACTTGGAGAATGCTGGCAGGTATCTGTGGTCAGTGCCTCTAATCAACATAGATAACCCAGAATACAATATTCATCTGCAATGGGAGGTCTTTAAAAGGCATTCCAATCATAAGGAAGAAATGTTCCTCTCTGCCTAAGGCATGAAAGGTAGAAGACCAACACTTCCACGCTGTACAGGCATGCTTGCTGTGTTGCACCAGCCTGGCCTGCCCTTGTACCTGAGCCTCATGTGAAGATCCTGGCAAAAATCTTGCGTTGCCATCATAATGCAATACTAAGTAGCGACCAAAGTGCAACAGAAATTAAGTTTAGTACACCCCTGAAATTCACTGTCACCTTTCACACTGGAGCACACGTCATTCTGTAAATACTCCGTCAATGCTCTATCATGCCTGTAAGAATGCAATAACAAGCAGCCAGAAGTCAATAAGCCTTAGACCCTAAACAAAAATTTTCCATTAACAGTGGTGGAGGAGCAGAGTTGCTCAGCATAAAAATCCCATTGCTGGGAGTAAGGGTTATTGCTGTCACTGGCCTTGCTTCTAAACATACAGGTACACCTGCTTGGTTGTAAACACAAGCTGCCACCAAAAGGGGCAATCCTGCTTTACACACTTACCCCCACTGCTTCCCACACATCAGGCTTAGCAGGGATGCAGCTTCAGGACACATCAGTTCAACATACTAATCGAACAGTCCCGCTCTGACTCCCACACTCCAAATCAAGAAACAGGATAGGGAACCAGCAGGAGTCCCTCCTTCAGGGGCAGCCTGCAGTTACACTAGATTAGGTTTATCAAACTATACCCCAAGACATTCAATAGCTATTCTCCCTCCCCTACACCAAACAGCTGTTTTTCATATGGACTGGGGGGAGGAGAGAGGTATTGCCACCACAGCAATGAAACTGTTTGCTACCCCCACAATCACTAGTTAATTTGGGGAGGGAAAGACAAGTATAAGAGAAGGAACACTGCAAAACCCCAACAGGAATTGCTATTGGCAATATACTAAGGTATATATTGTTTGTTCCCCTACTCCAAACAGGCAAACTCAAGGTGCCCTTCACCAAATTTACTTCTTCAAAACCAGGGCTGAGCTGGTATCACACGACCAGTTTAAAAATACTACCACGTGACAACAGCATACAGAAATTAAGTGATAAAACCCTCTAGGTAAGAGCTGCAGAAAGCTTATATGGTAAATTCAGCCAGACCTGCTGAGGAATGCATACCACTGCCTAGTACACACCCCCACACCCCACTCAAAAGTTGGGCGTTAAACACCCTTAAGCAAGCTCAGATTATCAGAGGTACAAATACTGTAAGAATACCACAGGAGCTAGCAATTCATTTGGAGAGTTTAACTGCTCTAAAACCCAGTGAAAAAACTGAAATGTTTCCAACATGCTCACACAAATTGTTCCTGAATCTATTTCAGTATAGTGAAGCTTTCGGCATACAGACTTGAAGAATAAGAAAGCTCCCAGATACTTGGCACCGTAAAGTTTAACAACTCAAGTATTTCATCAGCTTTGTTCTTTGTATATAAGAGCTGTTTTATTAATCAAGTATGGTCATAGTGCAAGACAGGACTCAGTAACAAGATGTTGAAAATATTTGACATTTATTTTTCTAGTTCTGCAGTGAAGACACTAACAGGAAGAGACTGGATTCTTGCTCCTTCTGTTAAAGACAAGTCTCAAGTCCAACATGTAAAAAATTCACACACTGCTTTGAAGTAACATGCATTTCTTTATGTCATTTCCACTAATTAGCTGAAAAAGGTCTGATATGAAAGTCTTGTCATTAAAAAGACAGTGGAAGGGGCAGTGAAGGGAAAAAGTGGAAACGAGCTTAAACTATTTATAGTAGCTGCTGGTTGAAATGACATAGCTCCTAGTTAAGAGAAACCAAATACCCAGTTACATTAAACATTGTAACAATTACATTGTCTATGCCTTTGGAAAACGAAGAGGACCTTAAGAAAACAGGTTTCTCCAGAAGACTTTAAGCCACAGTTCTAGTACATAGTTTTTTCCCCTCAGTTCTCCAATACTGTTTTCATCCCTGGTTAATTATTTCTACACTGGCACATAAGGGCAAGCACATTGGTCCCAAATAGTCAGCATTCTTGCCCTTCAATACCAGCATACCTTCAGCCACATTATTTTTTCAAGTGTGTTACTTTAGAGGTCATGCCAAGACAACCTCCCACAAGAAAAGTTTTTCTTGGCTAGTAACGGTAAGTTGAGTTTGCTACCACACGAGTCCCAAGATGAGGATTTACTATTCTCTGCAGGCCTTAAAGGCCCATCTTTATCCAAGCTCTAAAGTTCTCAGCCCCGTGTCAGATCATCTAACAATCATGCTGCTACTATTGCATACTTCTGTTTCTATGAAAAGTTTTTGGCTAGTCTAGCTCCCAGATGTCTTAACAGGCCTATACCTCCCTCACCACACAACATATTAATAGTTGTTTCATAATTATAACAGGTTCAGACTAGTATGTAATTTTCCCAAGCTCAATCACTTATGCAACCTTTTAAGGTATACACTTGTAGTACCCAATTTTGCTGCATAAGCAACTTCCTTTTTGGTTTAAAAAAGGAAAAACACACTATTAAATCAGTGACTGTACATGGGTTACACTAGAACTACCATTGTTAGTAGCAGCACAGGGGAGAAGATAGGTTTAAAAGCCAAGTATCAGTGGTACAGTCAAATGTTAAAGAGAAAACATGCACCATACTACTTACCTTCTCATTTGGATCATACACAGACGAATACAGTTTATGTGAAGTTACAAGGCACCATCTTGAACACAGTGTTTCACGCTATAGAATACAGAATGAGTTAAACATTTCTTTCCTGCTACAGTATTCCTGCAAGATAAAAACAGTTCATATACTGACATCTTGAGGAAACTTTTCCATATTCTTTCATTCCCCCACCAAGCAAATGAAAGCTTATAAAGATCTGCTCTCCCCCAAGCATACTCCCAACAAACAAAAAACAAAACAATTCAAAAGCTTTAGATACAAAGTCATTATCTTAGGTTCTGGAGTTTTTTTTATAACCTCTCCACTACACCATCTTCTTGGTAGGTATTTTTGGGAACAAGAAGGAAAGAATTTCTCAAAAGAGCACACATGCATCTACATGCTGGGGATGGGGAAAGGCATTCACTGCTAGGGGCTGTTGAGACCAGAGCAGGAAATTAACTGGGCCAGTATGGAGAGCAAAAGTACAACAGACTTGAGATGCTAGCTCCGCTTTCAGCCTTCGTCACCACAACACCTAACAGTGGTCTGAGCAAGAGGCCTTTTCCTCCTTTTCTCTGAGACTCCTGCTCTGAACCAACTTCTACAAAGACTCACCGACTATAGCTTAACCATTTAGAATGATATGTCACAAAAAGCAGCATACCCACAGTATTTCAAAGAGAACAGGATAGATAACAGATTTGCAAGTGTATCAAGGAGGAGATTCACACAGCAATTAACAGCAGTTAACCACAAACAAAAGTAATCAGATAAACAAACCCACACGAAAGTTGCATCAATACAGACAACTCTGGGACAACTACACTTTCTCAGCCAGCTGGAATCAAAAACATTGTAAAAAGCCTTAATACTGAATAAGGTCTAGTACGATGCACAAAACAGCAGACTGGCAACTGCCAGAACTCAGAACCTGTCAGTTCTGTCTGAAAGAATTGTTTTCAGAAGTTGCAGCAATCTCAGTAGGAAGTAAAGGCTCTCCTGTGAGAGGAGTGCTTGACAACACTAGAAAGAGACAAAAAATGAGGAAGTATATCTTCCTGTAAAGAGGTTAATTAGATAATTCAGCTGCCCCTTCCACAACAGTAACGAACATAGTTTTATCAACTTTTCAATTACCTTAAGTTTGCTGTAAGCTCATACTGGCTCTGCAGTACCAGTGGCTGGTAGTAACTGCAATGAGAAGCACTCCCTACACAGCCTTCCAGCCTGATGTAGTTTGAAGATACTTTTCACACTGCATCACAGAAAACAGAAACCAGCTCAGGATTCAGAAGGGCATCACATTTGTAATGCAGCTGATATTATAATATTATAAAAGAAGAGCAATGTATTTCAATACAAGCCCTGTGATACAGAACTAAAGGAAGCCTTAAAGCACGCTACCTGATGCCAGCTCAGACCAAGCTTCAGGAGCAGAAAGCTGCTACAGCTACACAAACCATTTAGATGCCAATCACTAGAGGTAGACATCACATACATTGTCCCAGGTAATTCAGATATGCATAATTAAGAATACCTGAATCATTTCAGAATAATTACTCTGGAACTAAAAAGTCACTGGAAAGCAACTGTTCCACCTTGTTTCATATGCTGGCTTCTCTCCCACTCAGTTTGTTTCAGTGGGTTGTAAGGTTTTTTGCTGCTTTTTTTTTCAATGCACTCTTCAAAAATAAAATCCAGAAGAATAACCCAAACTGCAGATCATATGGCAGAATCAAATAAAAGAGGGGTTTTTTGCAGGAATATATTATTCTTCATCTAAGAATGGGATAGTATAAGCTATTTCAGGCATTACAGAGGGAAGATACAGTTAAGGACCAAATTCTGTCAGCTGTAACCACACCTAACAGCTGGTCACTATCCCAGCTCTACAGCAGGACCATTACACCTTCGGTGACTGTACTGTGGTCTAGATCTTGTCAGAGGAAGGAGGAAGGATGGCTACAGCAGAAGGAGAGTATACTCACGTGCCCCAGAGTACACCCAGCTAAGCAGATTGAGTCCCTCTCAAACACTATTGACAGAAGTGCTTGTGGGACCATAAGTAATCTGAAGAAGGTCACAGAGGACAAAAAAGTCTTCACCGAGTTAATATTATTCACTGAAGAAAGCGCTTGTTAAGGGTCAGTGGGGCTAATCTAAATACTTGCAGTTAGCTGGGGGGAAGGGCAAGGGAAGAAAAGCTGCTGAAGTTTCTTGTAAACACCTTTTATACAAAGCTAGTTTTGAATATATATGAGAAGCCAGAAAAGTTATGCCACAGATGGAAACTGGAAGGGAAAGGCTATGACGGAGCAATCAGTTAGCGTTAAGTTTTAGAATCTTAGCCATCTGCTGTCTTGAAAAAAGCCCTGTCCAAACTTTTTATGGAGCAAGAGTAAAGTTACCAGGCAATTAGAAAATTTGAAAAGTATTAAACCATAATAAAGTCTGTTTTTACACTACAGAATTGGACAGATTTCACATAGAAGTCTTCTAATAGCCTAACGTAATTATGCATCTATGTTTAAAACCTTAACTATCTCCTCCCACACACACCAGAACCACCTTGAGGACCAGGTTCAGCCCTGAATTGAATACATGTGGGGTAATTTCCTAAAACAAATCAAGCATCTTGTTCAACTCAGATGGAAAATTGCAACTCAAATTCCAAGATTTCCCACCAACTGGAAAAGGGGAAATACAACCCCTATTTTCAAAAAGGGAGAGAAGGAAGACCAGGGGAACTATAGGCCGAGCAGCCTCATCTCCATGCTGGGCAAGATTATGGAGCAGATCCTCCTGCAAACTATGCTCAGGCACATGGAAAGCAAGGAAGTGATTGATGACAGTCAACATGGCTTCACAAAGCACAAATCATGCCTGACAAATCTGGTCACCTTCTGCTATGGGGTCAGTGTCAGTGGACAAGGGAAGGGCGACCGACATCATTTACCTGGACTTGTGCAAAGCTTTTGACACTGTCCTGCACAACATCCTTGTCTCTAAATTGGAGACACATAGATTTGACAGAGGGATTACTCAGTGGATAAGAAGTTGGCTGGATGGCCACACTCAAAGAGTCATGGTCAACAGCTCAATGTCCAAGTGGACATCCGTGACAAGTGGTGTTCCTCAGGGGTCGGTACTGGGACCAGCACTGTTTAACATCTTTGTCAGTGACATGAACAGTGGGATCAAGTGCATTCTCAGCAAGTTTGCCAACAACATGAAGCTGTGTGGTACGGTCGACACGCTGGAGGGCAGGGATGCCATCCAGAGGGACCTTGACAGGCTTGAAACATGGTCCCATGCAAACTGCATGGAGTTCAACAAGACCAAGTGCAAGGTTCTGTATGTGGGTCAGCATAATCCCAAGCACAACTACAGGCTGGGCGGAGGATGGCTTGAGAGCAGCCCCAAGGAGAAAGACTTGGGGTGCTGGTTGATGAAAACCTCAACATGAGCTGGCAGTGTGCACTGGCACCACAGAACGCCAACCACATCCTGGGCTACACCAAAAACAGTGTGGCCAGCAGGTCGAGGGAGGCAGTTCTCCCCTTCTATTCCACTCTTAGAGACCCCACCTGAGTACTGCATCCAGCGCTGGGGTCCCCAGTACAGGAAAGACATGGAGCTGCTGGAGCAAGTCCAGAGGAAGGCCACAAAGATGATCAGAGGGCTAGAGCTCCTCTCCTACAAGGACAGGCTGAGGGAGTTGGAGGGAGTTGGGGTTGTTCAGCCTGGAGAAGAGAAGGCTCCAGGGAGACCTAATTGTAGCCTTCCAGTACCTGTAGGGAACCTACAGGAAAGCTGGCAAGGGGCTGTTTCTTACGGAGTGCAGTGACAGGACAAGGGGAAATGGGTTTAAACTAAAAGAGGGGAGATTTAGATTAGATATTAGGAAGAAATTCTTTACTTTGACAGTGGTGAGGCACTGGAACAGGTTGCCCAGAGAAGCTGTGGAGGCCCCATCCCTGGCAGTGTTCAAGACCAGTTTGGATGGGGCTCTGGGCAACCTGGTCTAGTAGAGGGTGTCCCTGTCCATGGCAGAGAGGTTGAAACTAGATGGTCCCTGTGGTCTTTTCCAACCCTATCCCTTCTATGATTCTATGAACTAACTCAGTTTCAGAAAGAAGAATTTGGGGGGTGCAGTTGTATGTATTTGTACCAATATACACTAAGGTTTAAGAGATTGCTTAATCTAGAACCCAAGAAGAGTCTCTTTAGTGGTCTGCTCCCAGCCATTATGAGCAATTTAATAAGTATTAAAAATAAACATATTTTTCTAAATAATACAGAACTAGGGCCACAACAGAACACTGCTAAACTTCCACCTCCAACAGTCAGGCATCACCTACGCCCGGCTCACAATCTCCTGTCGTAGGTAGGTTTGTTAAAACATCGGAAACCAAAACATCCAAAGAACTCTCAAACTACCAACCTAGAGAAGCCAATCTAACCCTCAAGATATAATCCTAGGGCATGCCAATTAAGAATCTACCTTACATAAGTTTCCTGAGAACAGAGCCCAGAGAGCTCAACTTGACCTAGTGACTTTCGTTTCTTGCAAAACTAGAAGAGGGTAGTAGAGTCATTGGGTATACCTATTTTTGTCATGACTTGTTACTTCAATCTGATAAAGCTTTTGACTCTTGAAATCCCAAGAACACAGACTATTCATTTATGAGAGCTCAACTCTGGACTTCTGAGTTCAGCTAGGAGTTTCCCCATCTCTACCAAATCCTCAAAAAAAGATAGCATTAATACTGTATTTTGGAAAAGCATTTGCTTTATCTTTTAATCACACCACAGCCAAACTGAGCTTAAACCTGAATAGCTGTAACAGTTATTTTATAACTTCATATAAATCAAGCTACACACCAAGTTGTAGAACAGTATGCTCACCACACACTGCAACTTTGAGGCCTAGCAGATAACCTGCCTCCCAGGCACCCCATGCAGTCCTAGGACATCTCTTCAGGTGCTTTAAGGACACAGTACACAACAGCAAAATAGAAAGTTAACTTGTTATTTAGAGATGGCTTACCTGTGTGGTTTTAAAGGTTTATATGTCCCTCATCAAGGAAAGATTTCCCTGCCATACTAGTCATCTTGTAAATAACTCATTGATATTGAGCTTTCTGAGTAGAAAAAGGTCTCAGTGTTGAAGTAGAAATGCAGGGTTCCAGATTTCAGGCAGGAAAAGCATCATATACCAACATTTGCTTTAATAAGTCCAATACGGGAAGGAATGTGTATTTTAGCATTAGCAGAAAATACAGTAAATAGTAACAGCATGTTGTTTTTCACTAGCCATAGCTTCTACCTCTTCCTTTTGTCTTCCACCAGCAATCCTAAGATATTTGCCCCTACACTTCTATAGATACAAGTTTAAAACACCGCAAGAGCAATCCCTTCATATTTGTAGTGTATTCCTTATTAGCTCCAAGCATTCCTGAATGATTATAAAACTAATTCTTTCCATATTTTGATTACACAGGAGCTTCAGGTGTCTGCAAGAATTTTAATCTATACAGCTGAAAGTGCAGCTTATTCATACAAGATTCATACATATCTTGTAAACAGAAAAACAAACATAACACATCCTCCTGAAGCCAACTGCAAACAAGTATGTAGCCCAAGGTCCTATACAGTACACTGCACTATACATAACAGTTCTTTCACTCTTACCAGGTTTGAGAGCCACTGGTAATTCTAAGAGGGAGAAGATAATACGTTTTTCATATTTAGCAACACAGAACACAAACTACAAGCAAGGAAACACCCATAGACCTGAGGCTATTTTTTTTTTAAACTAAATCTTTCCTCACCCAAGTACCTTCTCCCTTGCAGCAGTCCCAAAAGTTTGTACAGTCACATAGTAAACCAGACCAGGGAATACATCCAGCTGAGAAGACACTGACAAGGAGTGGGAAAGTGTGTTCTCAGCCAGATTTCAGTCCAGCTTATCTACTTAAATATTCAAGCAACAGTGCTGGCACAAGTTGGAGGGAGCTCAAAAAGAATGGCCTGTGATCAAGACCTAGCAGCTGCAGAAAGTTGGAACAATTTCTCACTGCAACAGCTTAAACAGCTCCAGTAAGGCTGCTGCCAGTGAAATAATCACAGCACTGTAACAACCTCGCAGGAACCACCAATGCAAGATTGGGACAGGAAAAACACCCAGAAAATTAACACACAAGTAGTGTCACAGAATAAGATGGCCATTTTTTACTCAGTGTAGGTTTTAATGAACTTCTAACTTTTTCTTCCAGAACTAACATTTGCCCATAGTAGACAGCACAGTATGATTAGCCTACAGAAACCAAACAGCTGCTCCTGGGAGCAAAGACAAAAACAGAAATCTCTACCTATGGTGTGTTTTAAAAGTGCTTGTCCATACTAAAATCTGTAGTTTACATACTAGAAGCAATCACTGAACTCCAAAGGTTTAGGACTACATTTATATCCTCAGACTGGTGCCCATTTTAACTCCCTTCCCTAATGACAGGCAATACCAATCTTGCTCTCCCATCAGCAAGATGGGAAAACACATTTCCCTGAAATAACAGCATGCTAAAAATAATGTCACAGAAGAGAGTAAGGAGCTATCACTGTCCAAATAACATGACTTAAAAATGGTGAGAGCGTAGATAACTTACGATGGCACTGATGGCAGAGAAACTTCCAATACATTTAGTTCAATGGTCAGAAAACTGATCTACACTGACAAAATCCCTATCAGCAGTTTACTCTTGATTTCATGATGCATAGTATTTATCATTTCCTTCTACATTTTAGACAGTCCGATAGCTCTCTCAGAAACGTTTCAAGCCTGAAGTATCAAAAAAGTCTCATTCTGCAACTACAGCTTTCTTTCAACATCAGATTTTCTCCAAGCTCCAGAAGCACAAAGCATTCAAAAAGCAGCTTTGGTTATATTTTAAACAGAAACAGTTCTCCATAAAAACTAAATAGAAGCACTAAGCATTAGATCAGAAACACAGCGATTCACTGAATACCCAGTTCAGTGTTTTCATACTGTCTTTTCTGAGGTCCTTTATTGATTTTCACACAAGAAGGACAAAAGTAGTTAAGGACAACTCACTAGCTACTAGCCCTTGCAAAAAACGTAAGGGCTCCAAGCCCAGTAATTTTGAGGAGATCAATTATATTACTTGCCTATGTTCACAAACTGTGAAAGAATTTATGAGAGTAATTCCCATGTAATTTTGTTTCATTAAATCTTTTCCAATATACTGATTCCTTGAAGGTTACCTTCATACACAGGTATTAATGGCTAAAAATCACTTGTTACTTTTGTAAAAAAATATTTTTTACAGCTATCTTGTAGCACCTGTGAGTTAAGTGTCAGCAACATGCCATGTCTATAATGTTTACACTGACACAGCCAAACCATACCCTTGAGTTGTTAGAAGGAATGAGACAAATTCTGCCATTCACAGGGAGGCTCCAAAGGACTAACAAAGTCTTTGGACTATTTAGTGGGAAGAGCATAAGTGTTTCACATCTGTATACACATGTGTACAGCTACCAAAAATAAAGTCTTCAAACACCACAAGCCCTCTGCTAATTCCAAATCACTATCTCCAGTCATTCTCAAACTTCTCTTCATTTTTCAAGAAGCTTCTCTCACGTATATCTTCGCAGCAAGACTGGTTTGCTAGGCATATTTCCTGAGGAAAAAAATACTGGTGTAAACCAAATCTTTTATCTCTTTAACCCTTTCTCAAAATACCCTGGCTACATAAACCACCTCTTTCACATGACAAGACATAGGAGGAATGCTTTACAGTATTGTCATGGGGTTACATTTCTAGAGAGAATCCTATCCCACACCCTCAGGGGGTACACAGAACAAGAGTTTTCCACTGGAACTTGAAGACTTCCACACATATTTTGCTTTCTAGAAAAACAAATAATTATTCCTATCATAAGCAATTAGAGGTATTTTGCACCACTTTCCCCATATACAAGAACATGGTGTCATTCAACTGTTACACAACACTGTGTGTGATAATGCTGCTTGTTCTTATTCTAAAGAACCTCCTCTCTCTTTCAAGGCCATCTGTAGTAGTAGTAAAAGAAAACATAGCAACTGCCTCAATGAAGTTACTCCATAGTCTAAGGCTTCCAGAAAAGTTTAAAGTCTTCACCAAAAACATTAATATAGTTCTGCAATGAATTTGTTGCATTTTCATGAAAAGAATTAAAAATACAGTAAAGCGTCAAGTGACTGCTGAAAGACCCGTAAGTATCTAGGGTGAAGGGGAAGGTGGGAAGAGACGACAGTTTCACAAAGCAGTAGCCTTTCTCTATGAGCTGAGATCTTACTACTAAAATTAGTACAAAACTGCACCCTACCCCGAGCTTTGACAAGGTCCAGTTTAACAGATGGACAGAAGTAAACAGGGAGCAGCACATAACCCCCTGCAGCAGCAGAGGGTTGAAAAACCCCACGCCTGACAACACACGGATGGGGTGCACCAAGGAACAAACTCCTGAATGCAACCGAGCCCAGGGCCCGGCTTTCACAGCTTCACGGCCACCCCCGGGCAGCACCGGCAGGCCGCCGGCCGGGGCCAAGCCAGCTCCCCAGCCCGCCGGGCGGGAGGAC
>VWZZ01007622.1:38392-58656 GCA_013399095.1 Psophia crepitans
TGAACCTCATCCCATTGGCCTCTGCCCAGCGATCCAACCTGTCCAGGTCCCTCTGCAGAGCCATCCTACCCTCTGGCAGATGGACACTTCCCCCCAGCTTGGTGTCATCTGCAAACTTACTGAGGGTGCACTCAATTCCCTCATCCAAATCATCAATAAAGACACTGAAGAGGATTGGCTTCAAATCTTCATTAGCTGGGTGGGCTACAAACCTGAGGAGCACTCCCAGAAACCAGCAGGATTAGCCAAAATCAGAGCTTTCCATAGCAAATACTCCTTAAAATCCAGGATATTATGAGGTGCAAGGTCACACCATGATAGGCCCACTGTGCTGGGCTCCAAGCGCACCCATAAGCCCTAACTGCCCTGACAAGAGTCACTTGGGACCTCAACCCACATCCTCTGCCCATGCTCAGAAGTCCCATTTCAGCCTATCTGCTGATCTGAGCTGCATCACAGGTGTGCCTGTGCCCAGTCCTATTCCCTGCTGCTCCTGAATTATTTGGATTTCCTGGATTGACCTCAAACCTGGTTTGTTACAATGCTTTTATCTGAAGATTGCTGGAGTGTTGATGAGACTGTTGCTGTCAGGACCCTTACCCTGTTTGCCCTGCCCAGTCATGGTGGGACTGAGTGAGGGCACTGCCCTGTCTGTGCTGTGGTCACCCTCAGCTCACCTTCCCTCATGGAGCAGCCACATACTTACTCCTCTGACAGGCTGTGGGGATCGTAGGAAAAAGGAAAGTCCTGCAAGGGGTGGCTAGAAAAGAGATGGAGATCACAGAGGTCTGAGGAAGGTGGTATTCCCAAGCCACCACCACTAATTTCTGTGTTTCTGACAACTGATCTCAGCTGTCCCAGAGGAGATCACAACAAATGTGCTGATAAAACTATATGCAACAAACTTGCCTGCCTGGTGAATTTTGTTTCTCCACCACTTCAGGAGGATCAGCGGTGGTTCCCACTCTTTTTGGAGGCAGCTACATTCTTTTCCCATTCATCTCATTCCTGCTGGGAGCTACCTACTTTGGAAAGATTTCTGCATGTTGGACCAGCCTCTCTTAGGGTTGAAGGAAGATCTGAAGGCAGCATCTTTTTCATTCTCTGGGGAAACATCCAAATTTTGGTCACTACTGTCTCGTGAGCAGACAGGTTACCTCCTTTTCTCCTCCTACCACAGCTCTGCAATGGCCTTATTGCCTCTCCCCATTTCTCCTTTTTCTTTTTTATCTTTTCTTTTTTATCTTTTCTTTTTCTGTGAGGATCTTAGCAAACCCATGTGGACCCAGACACCGTTCCTGCAGCTGCATCTTGGAGAGTGGGCACCAGTGAGACTTCATCTCATCCAGACCCAGCAGTGAGGAAAAAAGAGACCCTGGTTTTGTTGTGACACTGCTGGTCCCTCCAATCTCTTTCAGAGCAGCACCTCCCCTGCTTCTGCCTGTTCTCTGGCTGGCAGCAGTGCTACGATGGAGTCCGGAGTTGTGCCCTCGCTGCTGGGACAGAGCTGGTTGATGCTCTGTCCCCTAACTCCTGTCCAGCATTTTGGAGTGCCCATTACACTCCCCACACGGTCACACCTGGAGGGACTGAGGAGGAGAACGTGATGAAGGCAAAGCCTCACTGGTAGTGATCCGCCAGGTTAGAGTTTGATTAATAATTAGAATAATGTGCACGAGCTTCAGGGATATCCATAGTTACACAGCTAAAGGACAAATAACGTAAACACGGACAGGAGTAGGACCTGTCCTGTCACCCTTGAGGACGCATAACATCGACCAAAGCCAGGGGCAAAGAGCAGCAGGAGAGCCTCCATTCAGCAGGGAGCGCATGCAGCTGTTTAAAAGACCTTCTGAGCGTGGCCGGGTTGTTCACGTGTTCGGAGTTAAGTGTGTACTTAGGCTCTCTCCTAAACAGAGGCCCAAAGGCAGCCAGGGTTTGACCCAGATCACATAATGATGTAGTGAAGCTGTAGGAAATAATCTCTGGATACCCTGTCCCTCACTCCAGTCAGCAGCTCACGGTGCCTCTCTAGGTGATTTGACTGCCATAATCCTGGGGGGGAAAGTAGGAAAATAAAACAGGATTTCCATTTTATCAAGATAAAGCTGTAGCCGGAGCTGATAACGGGTTACTTGAAAGAATGCTGGTCATGTACGCTTAGTGATTGTTGCTTAATTTGTTTAAGCTGAAAAAGCCTATTTCTACAGTGGAATACAAATGAGGGTAATTATGTTGTGATGGAGTACTGCATGTATAAGATGAAAGCCTTTCTTTACAAAAGCCTCTTCATCACTTGAGTAGAAGAAAATAAAATCCTGCTTAAACAACATGTTGTTTTCTGTATTTCCATTTGAACAAAAGACTTTTAAATCTTTTTTTTTTCCCCCTGTAATAATGCATGGCTTGGTTTTCTAAAAGTATTTTTACTTTTGACAGCATCACAATTAAACCCTCTGACATACATTCTGATATATAAATATAAAAGGCTGAGGTAAACGTAGTAAGGTGTAATTGTTTCACAGCCTCCATAGACTAATACTAGCTGAGCATCCAGGTTATATATTTTTGGCCGTGTCCTGACTGTCAGAGTTGCTCATAAGCTTTCTTCTGTTTGATACTCTATATATGTCATAAAAATGCAACGTACAATGATGTTTGTAGTAGGTTAAAATAAAGGACTAATTTTTCTTTAGATATGTTTTATGAGATACGAGCATCGTCTAACCCCTTTGTATTTATTGCTGGGTTCTCTCAAGAGTTGAAGTAGGTACAGCCAGACCATCTGACCATAAATTACTCAGCTACAGACTGAAAGCAATTCATTGCAGATACATGTCTATCCATGATAATTATTTTAATTTCAACCTATAAATTTTTTCTTTTCCACATTCTATGTGAACAGGTTACTGTTTTGCATGGGACATCTTCTAAAGCATCAGTACAAAACGCTTATTGCACAGGCTTATGCTTACGCAGTACACATACAGGCTGGCACACTTCTCCAAATGATCTTACCCTGGACATCCTCACTCACACACACAAATCTTCCTGTAATTTGTTCCGGTGAATTGCTGTGTGACTAAGACCTAATTGCAGAAGCAAGAATTTGCTGGATTGTGCCCTTAGTTAACATGACAGGTGAGAAAATCGATTTCCTTGTACGGGAAAAGTAGGCAGTGTTAAAGTGAATACACGGAGAATCATTATTCATTCTCTTCACACTACAATTCAAAGCCAGTATTTGAAGTTTGGGGGAATTGTCTTAATTAGGATTATTTTAAATTATGGCAATTTAAAGGCAGGCAATTTAATTACCAGGAAGATAGATCAAAGCAAATGCTTGAAATGGACATTTTAAAATTACTTATCAAGGAAGATGGAATTTAATAAAATAATGGGGGAAAGAAAGTAAATGTGCAGATTGCCCAAGTACTCCTCTCCCAGGGGCTTCATGTGCTTGAGTGGAAACCAGTCACACTTGGAAGAAATAGATATGTCAGACCTGGTATATGCACACGTACAGAGAAGGACAGAAAATTGCTTCTATCTCCAAAAGAAAATGTTTTCTAGCTTACTTTTGCAAAGTAAGGCTGGTGTCTACACACTCAGGCTGTGTTTGTAAGGAAGGTACGGTGCCTGAACTATGGCCTTTACAGCTGTGATGGACTGGATAGGAGAAGGCACCTAACCATGGCGGGTGTAATCGCACCTGGAACAGCACGGAGTCGCACTGACTCGGGGGAATCGGCGCGGGGGGAGATTGTGCCCAGCCCTGCCGACCCTTGGTGAGGTACCAACGTGCCAACAGAGGCACGAGGAGGGGAGCAGTCCTCGTACCTCTGCGCGTGGGTGCAGAGGGAACTGAAATCACTCGGTGCTTTCTGTGGGGACCTGTCCCTGTTTGCTTATTCATATTTTGTTCTCATTTGTTCATGAAGTCTAGTAACCTGCGTTAAAACATATTCCGAGAGTCTCTAAAATTACAGAGGGTGATAAGTATGAGAAGCAAAAGTCACTTACTAGGTATCTGTCCATTTTTTAGTCTATTACTACTGTGATTGCTTCTGATGCAGCAAATACATTGAAGGCCACTAAAGAAAAGGCACAATATGATTTAAAAAGCAACGAAAGCAATTAATGGAGTTTTGGACTCTTAAATGGTCAGGGGAAGTCCACTAGCTCGTTGTGATTCTAGGCAATATGTAACTTTTCAGGCACCACATTTTTATTGCCTTTTTTTCTTCCCCTAAAATGAAGTGGTTGGAATTTTCCCAAAATGAAGTGCTGTGGAACAAAATATTTTGATTATATTATTTGGTGGGTATTTCCACTGAGCTTATCTTGTCTCCTGACATAAGAAAACGAAAAGAGCCGAAGTCTGGAAGGTGACCCTATGGTACTCATTTGCAGTATTTTTTCTGTATTCTGAAATAAAGAGCAGATTTTCTCCATTTCATTCTCCAAAGTGGTGGCTGCAGTCACACACAGCTCATCAGAAATCACTGTCACTTCCTTAGCAGAGAGGTATCACACCTTACAGTAGAGCATGTTTTGAAGAACGATATTCAAATGTTTTGTAATGATGATGCCCTTAGGCTCAGCTCTGACAAGAGACAGAGTGCGGGGGTTTTTCTCTGCGGTCTAAAACAGGCCAGCTGACAGGACTGACCTAGCAGAGCTCTGGGTGACTATTACCATAACGCACTGTTATATTTTTATAAGATTATTCTGCCCTCTGAACCTTCCACCAACATCCCGTGGGAGCTGCCCCTGTGTATCTGACAGCTGAATTGGTCCTCGGTGGATTTTTAGCCCATGGAACTATGCACACAACTTTGGTTAACAATAACATGTTGCTATGGGAGCTCAGTGCGTGCAACTCCCTGCTTACTGTGCCGAAAATTGCGCTGGGAGGCAGATGTAAGTATGTGTAGTATTTAGCCTAATTATTAAGTAGAATTAGAATCCAGTGCTCTCGGAATATCAACCAGAGAAGGAGCGTAGCGTGAATAAGGATGCTCGCCAGCAGTGGCTGAGGTGCTTCTTCTGCATTCTTTTAAAAGGAAATCACATCCATAGCCGGGAGACTAATTATTTTGGAACCTAAGGGAAATGCAGCCTATATAAGTGAGAGAGTGATCTGCAGTTAAGGATCAGTGAGCCAGCTAATGGCTGGTTAGTCAGGAGGGTACAACTCCAGAATGTTAATAAAACGTGTCTGAAGTCCAACACCTCAGGGAAGAGGCTGAATGCTGCGGAAGATATATGGAGACTAAGCCTCTGTTGTTTTCTACCACTGAACTACTTCTTTAAAGAAGGTTTTAAATCTGTTTCAAGACTGGTTTATGAATATGAAAATACCAGCAGAATAATAAAACAAAACTCACTGTGGCCAAAGCAATACAGCTTATAAAAGCAAAATATTACTGTTTGGTGAAGTGCATAAAACTTGTTCAGTGCTTGCCGCACAGGTGCTCAGTACAGGACTCTTGTACAGCAGAGGCTTGGCTGGTTTTCATCATGCCCTCACTAATATAGATCATGCCTTATTAACCAAAACAGCATGTAACATTTTAAAATATTATATAAATGCTAGCTGTTTAATCCTCACAAGAAACAACTCAGGTCAATACCATAGCTTTATTTTGTGGATGGAGAGAATAAAGCAGAAATCAGTTAAAGGTTTTGACAAGAAAGCCTGTAGGAAATACCAGATTGCTACTTCAGATGTAATACACAAAATGGTGGTTATTTTATTTTACTTGATAAAGCGCATGCAGCTGTGGTATACGTGCTGCGGACTAATATTGTGATAAACACAAGAGAACACCACCTTGCTCCTCAAAATGTCCCCTCTCGAAGGACCAGCTGCTGTGATCCTGCAAGCTCCACCCCCAGTCTTGCACGGATCCACAGCATGGATCCCACACACCTCAGAGACCCGAGCAACCAGGGAACTGCAGGAATAGCTCAGAGGCAGGTGACAGCTCCTTGAGGTCCATCTGGAAGCAGACATAGCTCCGTGTCATCGTGGCCCAGCCATGGCAGCCTCCACCACTCCATCCCTTCATGCTACAGCAAGAGACCCTGGCTCAAATCCCTCTGTCCAGTGCCCTCTGAGGGATTCCTGTTTGATGTGGAGCCCTTTTGTAACCGCGGGAACTGGCAGATATGCGTTTTGCAACTCTCCTACACCTCAAACTACACCACCAGTCGCTTTGCTTAAATATATTTGCTGTTGGCAGAATCATCAGAACCCCTGAACAACAGGGGCAGGTGTTTTTTTATCTGAGAAAGGTGCTGGTGATATTGTCCCCAAGGCGTTCTGTAGCATCACCCTTATCGAAGCAGGTCTCAAGGAGAACGAAACTTTCTACATTAGACCTTGAAGATGGCTACAGCCATACTTAGTGTTGTGCTGTTGACAGTGGCCTTCTGTAAGTAATGCTATCACGAGTAGTCTCTTGTAGGCTAACCTCTTCTTCTACAAGAGTTTATATTGCATGGGCTAAACTGTCTGATTACTCCACCTCCTCCTCTCCTTCTGCTACCAGTTGTCATAGTCGTGGTAGCTTCTTTTCCAAAAAGTTGTTTGGAAGGGAGCAAAAACTTTTTATACCAATTATACTGATACAAGAACTCAACTGTGATCAATAGAATTATTTCAATTTACAACACCCTAAATAAATTTGCTCCTGAGTTGCCTAAAACACCCATAGGATAGAAGAGTCAGCAGGTATTTTTCTTGTTTTCAGCTTCTGAAAACTGAGATATTATAGTATATTAGTCTTTTTATTGGCAACTTATAATATTTTAAAAATTTTTAGAAGTTAGAATAAAGTTAGAATAAAGAAGTTTCAGAATAAATGAGTATATATATATATAACAAGGAAGCAGGAGAACTCACAAGTAGTCCAGAGCCACTGAAGGACTTCTGCGCCATTCAGAAATATTACGTGTCCAGTTTGGAAGATTTAACAGTGGTAAGTTTTAATCTAGGAAGCAAAGTGAAGTGGCCAGACCATGGTCTCCACATTTATACGGTGCAATGCCAGACCAGATGATGAATTTGCGCTTGCGAGGAAGAGGGCAGTACCATCCTCTAATGAGGGCTCTTGCTAACAACTGTGTCATTAAATGGTATCTTTGTAACCTGTTGGGCATGCATTATTTGGATTGCTGGCATTTTTTAATATCAGTCATTTTATCACACCCCTATGGGGATTTGAATTAAAAAACATCCAGAATATCTCATACAAACAGTAACAGACACAGATACCAAACACAGTATAGGAGTTTTAAGCAAAAGTTTATCCTTATTTCCACATTTTTTTGCCTTCAATAAGCTCTGGCATCTTTTTCATATTTGTAATCCCACGTTGGTAGAGATGGACATAAATTCAAAACAATACTTTGGCCTACGTCCCAAAAAATGAGTTCATACAATGAGAAATGGATTCTTAACAGAAATTGCATGTTTTTAATTGGTTTTGACCTGTTTCCATTTCCACATCGTTTGTAATTTTGTAACAATGAAGTTTGCAAGAAAAATTCATGGAGCGTTTACAGTGAGATCCTTCCAAAATGCAGTCAGCGTGTTTGGTATTTGAAAACACAGCCACAGCTCGTGAAGCCCCAGAGTGAAAGGCAATCTGGACTGAGTTTTCAAAAGTGGAAAGTGGAGATCTGGGTGTTGGGTTGCACAGCTGCGGTGGGCTGCACCCTGCCTGGGAACTGGAGCAACCAGCCAAAACCAGGAGCTTGCCTGCACTGCTGTGCTGGTGAGGAAATATCAGCCTCCACTATTTCAGCGATGCCACAGTGTGTTTGTTATTTTGCAATGATGTAAGAGATCTCACTTTCCTAATCATGGGGGAGATCAAAGGATGCTCTCAGCCATCTATAACTTCCCTTTCTGGACATCTTCGGGGCTGTGCTAGCAAGTGCTTGAGTGGAGAAGATGACAGCACAGCACCGTTCTACTCAAGTAACTGCCCCAAAAAGTGTCTTTACCCAAAATTATTCTAATTCTAATTCTAAACTAATGCTTCTGTTTTGACTTTTGACATCTGGGTCAGGTCTCTGATGGCATCTTCAAGCCCTATTGTCCCCAACGAGCTTCCCAGGGACCTCTGTGCACACAACCTCCACCCAGGGTGCTGGACCCTGTTTTGGCTCAGCTGTGTCCCATCCTGGCCCTACCTTTGCTGGGCCCAGCACCATGAGGAGTTTGTCTCCTGGGCTCACTGCTTCTCAAAAGTGTTATGGGCTTTTGGTGCCCATGGAGTGGCACTCATCAGGTGTTATAGCCAGCCCTGGGGTCCCTGCAGCACCCCACTCCCTTCATGGGGCAGTCCAGTTCCTGCTTTACCCCACAAAACTCTTACAACCCTAAGTGAGGAGCGGGGATAACAACCATCAGTCTCACCTGAACATAACCAACCCAAAACAACTGTGGTTTCACATGCAGACTGGGCGCTGTACCTTCTAATAGGGAGTTTGGGACAAAAAGTCAAATTTGTCCTTTCCACCGCTGCGATTATGTTCACAGATGTGACTGGACAGACAGTCTCTGCGTGTCCAAGTAGTTTTCTATCATAAGGAGTTACACTTTCTTTTGATGTCCATTTTCTTTTCCACTTTTTTCTCACTCTGTTCTTCAAAATTCATCTACTGGTGTGATATGCATGTTGCAATACCTCTGAAACCACGGTGCTCATAACCTAGGAACCAAACCCTCAGAACGGATGAAGGTCGCATCCCTCATAGCTTCAGTTCCTACATCTTAAATTTTGCATCTGTTATGATGACTTGATGGCCTCTATCTGAGAAGTTGACTGAGATCAGTTCGACATTTTTTTAAGAACATTAAGTTCATTATACTCTTTTCTAAACCTGGATGTTTTATTTCCTCAGCTGTTCCTGTTTGCATTACTTAAGGAATAGTATTGTGTCTCCAGTCTTCATTAAACGTTGTCTGTAGTCCACACTTCTAGCCTGCAGTGGACAAGAAAATACATTTTCAAAGACCAAACATCAATAATAAGTTATTACAGCTGACGTAGCAAAGCTATATCTCACGTTGTTGTCATCTTTTAGTCCATACAACTTGCTGGCCTGTTCCACTCAAAAATCTGCTTTCTCACAGTCTGCTCAAAGACTATTTTAATTGGATTTTGATGAGGACAATCTTTGAGCCTCGAGACAGTGAACAATGCTTTTTAAAATACTTCTTGCTTTCTTTACAAAAATTGCAAGCTGTTTTTCTCCTATCCTATGGACAAAAGAGCTGGAAGTTAAGAAGATAACATTTAATAGCATAGTTCTTTATTGAAAAGTATCCATGAGTGATCCAGGGGAGTTGAGCTTTGAAGACCTGCCAAACCTTGAAAAGTGTACCTTGTGCAGAAGAACAACCTTGTTGTTTGTCCTCTGCATTGAGAAAGACCAGGCTGCCATGGATCATGGCTTTAAACTAAAAGAGAGTAGATTTAGATTAGATATAAGGAAAAAATTCTTCACTGTGAGGGTGGTGAGGCACTGGAACAGGTTCCCCAGAGAAGCTGTGAAGGCCCCCTCCCTGGAAGTGTCCAAGGCCAGGTTGGATGGGGCTTTGGGCAACCTGGTCTGGTGGAGGGTGTCCCTGTCCATGGCAGGGGGGTTGGAACTAGGTGATCGTCAAGTTCCCTTCCAATCCAAACCATTCTATGATTCTACAACCTCACCTGCCTGGGGAATGACCATGTCTCCTGACAACCACACTGAGGGATCCAGGGCTGTAGGGCAGTGCTGTGTTACCTGCCCCACAGCAGAGCGTGTGCTTGGAGTGCAGCCGTGTGGGGTGCTGAGTGCTTCTCTGAAACGCTGAGCACTCTGATCGTTGACTCGTGGAAAACAAGTGGAGGGTCACATCTATTTGTAACATCTTACAGGACTAGATTGTGACTTTTATGCTCTAGCGTATTAGTTTGGTAGACATCAATTAAAAAACTTATGATGCAGCATTTTCCACGCCTGTCTGTGTCAGTCTCTGCTAGAATCCTACTCTTATCAGCAAACTTGTCCACTATTTCTGTTCCTTCTAGACTTGAATGATGTTACACATGCTAACTTCATGCTACTTGCATAGAGAATTAAATGTCTGCCATCTCTGATTCCTTTACAAATGGCCTTTTGCTCTTTGTAAGCCTCCCTGTAGATCTCATTTCGGCCATATCCTTCTATAGCCCACCACAATTCCCACTAGCTTTAGTGAGTGTGCCACACATGAAACACTGTCAGGACATGGCACAGGCCAACAGTGTATTGTTGCAGAAAACAATGGCATATTATCTTTTTTTTTTCCCCCAATACACTTACTACTATCGTTTTACAGACTTTTTGTAACCCACACAAGCCTCTGAATTTATTTTAAAACTTCTTAAAGGTTTCGGTTAATGTATCTAAAGCATTTCTTGTTTTCAGAGTATTACAATTTCTAAGGACATTATGGCAATAAGATCTTTGTTCCGTAAAATGTGCTTACACTGTTTTTTTCTTAGTACATTTCATATTTGATCTCTTTGTAGCTTTCGCAAACTTTCTCACAGATAGTGAGAAAGGAGTTTCCTATAGATGACAAATTATTGTATTGCTGGTTTTATATTTCTGCCTCCACCTCTTTTCTGGGACAGATATTCAGATATATCACCACATTGCAGCAGACACATCTGTTCATTTCCATTTCAGTAATTTTTCTTTTTTCATCAGGTGGATATTCTTTGCTTTCTGTGACACAATGTCATTACAGGAAGGGATACTAAACTTGGCATATTTGGAAATATGTCTTAAATGTAAACATCTGGTTGCCTTTCAATATACACCTGGCTAAGGTCTGAAAACCACAGCTAGCGACTCTGGAATTAAAAGGAATAGGATTTTCAACCTTTCTGGAAATTAATCTTCTTTAGGTCTCTTCACGTATAAGAGGCAAAACCAAAATATTTGCCTTTATCCATATTACTTTTTATAAAGGAAAGAATACCCACTTCAACTCCAGAATGAGTATTTTATTTGTGTGTGTTATGGTTGTATTTCCCGCTGCCATGAATTGCAGAGTGTCTGCGGTAAGGCTTTTTTGATCTACTGCTTACCCCTACTCAGATGTTGAGGCACCAGGTTCCTAGCTGAGTAGGTTCTGTATTTAACACCGTGTTAAATTAAAGGTAGGTTTGGTGAATCCAAGAAACTCTCAGCATGGTGGCTAAATGCTCTCTCTTGGCTCTGCTTCCTCAAGTATATGTTGGCCTCTTCTTGTCGGATATGCTGTATAATAAGGCAAAACCAGAATTATTTACTCCACAATTGCACTAGGATAAAAATGGCACAAGTATGTGATTTCAGTAAAGAATTGTTCTTCATCTGGGTCCTTATGCAAGGCGGTCACGATGGCTGGAGGCTGTTTTCTACAGGGGATGACCAGAGTGCCTCTCTGATCTACAGTGATGGTTTCAGCCCGTAACTTGGCTATAATCCCTCTCCAGTTGCAGAAGCCACCGTAAGCTGATTCCTGTCTCCCTGCCAAAGGAATCATGGCCTGGAGCAGCACACAAACTGCAGCAGCATCTTAATGGGTGAGAATGGGACATAGACATCACACCAGGGCTTGCAACCTCTTGCCCAAGACAGGCTCCTGATTTATTGTATCTCCAAACATGTACTTGGAATATACATGTGTACACTAGAACTGTAGATGTACCCATATGAGGTCAGAAAAGCACTTAAGCATAGGATTGGGATGTGATGAATGTGCCTTAATCAAAAAAGTAATGTAAAAAGCCCTAGCTGCAAAACATACTGTATGCTTCTCCTGATGTCACCGGTGTGCTAGATCACCCTTGAACATGCTTATTGCACACAAGAGCATGTAGTGCTGCACAAAAACGTAGTCAAAGTGGTGGGACACTAGGCTGAAGGCTGTCCTTTGCCTCAAAAGATCCAATCTGAGCTCCTTAATCACAGGCGTGCAGGCACTGGGTATTTACTGAGTTCTGCTCTGGCTTCCCAGGGTTATTTATGTATTTGGCTAGGTGTCTTCCCTCTTCTGGATGGCTGCCCTACCCCCTAGGTTTTATTTGATGTTTCTTCTTGCCTGCCTTCCTTCTGGACTCGTAACTCTTGCATTCCTGCCTCTGCCGCAACCCAGGGGTAGAGGATGTGGCCCCCACTCAGCTGCTCTCCACTTACAAGGCTCCCCAGGACAGCCGTGCTGTACCCCTCAGCCCTACAACCCCTCTCAGCCCACCTCACTTAAAATTTCTCCCTTATCTCTCAGACTGTCTCTGAAAACAAATTCAAACTTTCATTTCAGAGCAAATCAGGGGTGAGGGCTAAAGCACAGTGTTTCTAACCCAGCTGTACTGACCCATACTGGGGGTCTGGTAGGTTGTCTTGAATTTAAGCATTTACTTTTAAGCATTTTGCTCATTTATTTTTTGTTCTTAACACCCCTATGTGACCAGGCACCTAATCTGCCTGTGAAACCTACTCAGGAAGCAATAAGGCACCTTTCTGGATTGCACCAAGGTTGCCGTAAGCGTGCTGCACTCAGAAGCACAGCAGCCAGCTCACCCCGCTGCGACCGCCAGCGCTGCGGTCCAAGACCCATTGCCAGGTGGGGTGTGGTGACCATAAAACATTCAGCACCGAGTGCTGCATGATCCCTGAGGACACTAGTTCTTGGAAGGAGAGGAGCTCCTGCCTCTGTAGAAGATTCCCCAAGGGGTGGATTTTCTTTAATAGCCTCCTTTTTTTTCCCCTTACTACACCTTGCAGTAGACTTTATAGATGCCAAGTAAGGGTTTTGACATTTTTAAGGTATCATGAAGACATTGATAAAATTTGTGAGGGAGAACAGTTGATAGTTGATGTCTCTATCAGTAATATATTCCAAGCTGCATTGTGTTTCTTAATTATTTGATTAAATTCACTTTTCTTTAAAACCTGCAGTCCATAGAAATGTGTCTTTTTTCTACACAGGCTACACTACTTCTGCTTCACATAGGTAACTTCGCCTTTGCCTTTGTCCTTTTCTAATGGCTGAGAAGGGGGAAAAGTGATTAAAAAATAAACCATGCAGTCAAATACGAAACTGAATTTCATTCAGGTATAAACAGATTTGGGGAAGAGACAAACGCCTCTTTCCCAGTCCTTACTCACAGGTAACGCAAACTGTATCTGGGAAAATACATCCGAAGGCTGCAGTGTTCCCCAGCCTGCAGTTGCTTTTCTAATAGACATGGAAAAAGCATTAGATGGTTCATGGAAGATCTGAATGATGATACTAGAAATGATAAAAAGCTGCAGTTAAAGAATATCCCAGTACTGTAGCTGTGGAGTGGGCAAATATAAAAATCCATACTGAAAAGCTGTACTGGCTTCTTTTTGTACAAGTTGCTGAATCTTAGCAAAAGGCACTACAGAAGACAAAAAATTAGTTTTAATCTAGGTGTTGGTTAAAGCAAGCTTCCTAGGTAGATGTGCCTACACATGATCCGAGACAAGTTTGCCCACTAATGTGAACTTCTGTGAAGTGTTCGGAAAAAAAACAGTCATAACGATCGCTTTTTCCTTAGCTGTAAATTAGCAGTTTAGGCTATTTGTTCAGATGAAGGAGGATTTCTACCACCAGATCCCAGAAGCTCTCTCTCATGTTGCTGCTCATGATAACTGCCAAGTGATGTCTGTCATGGAAAGAAATACCCTTCCCCATTTTAACAACTCATCTGCTTTGAGCTTCCTGCTGCCGTTGCTGCTCTCCGTCAGGGCTTCCTCAGGCACATCGGGAGTCAGGATTTAGTCCTAATTTAAGGGTGAGAAAATGTGAAGCAATTTTAATTCCCACATTCATCCCAAACCAAAGTTTAGTTTAGCTTAGTTGTTTTGTTTTGTTCAGTTTAGTTTAGTTTAGTCAGAGCATTTATCGGTCCCAACCATCACTTTCTTAGGAAACAAGGTTTAGAGAGAAAATTGATTTTAATTACCCTTTAAAACAGCTACAATGCAGCCCAACTCTTCAGTTGAGGTGCAATAGGGAGAATTAATCAATTCCTCACAGTTGGCCCAGCTTTGCTGCCCTAAAAGGCCCTAAAGTGAGAAGAGGGAACAGCAGCCATCCTTCTAATTCAAAAAAGGGAGGAAAGTCCCTCCTACCCTGTCCTGGTCTGTATAACTGATGTGTACCTTCAGCTTAACGGAACTGATCTATAGAGACAAACTTAACTGTTGTTATAAGGTAACATCGCTGGCTGATACTCCCTGAAGCTAGTTTGCTATGTATGGAGCAGTCCATTTATTTTATTTTATTTCATTGAAACTGTTTATGCCACTGTGACAAGTAAGAGATTTTTTCTCTAAGCCCAGCTTCTAGAAGGCTGAGAACATACCTGAAAATACCAGACTCACAGTAACAGAATGCTGTCCATTCAGTTGTATGCATGCCTTTTCTACCACGATCAGTGGAGTTTCATGTTAATTTTTGATAATGCAGTAAAATATTTTATCTCTAGTTTATGCCTGAGCAAAAAAACACGCATGATACAAAGTCTTCAGGCAGGTCAGAAACCAGAGTGAAATGCTGGAGCAAATTTGTAGCTAACCTCAATGCCATGTCTTTTGAGATGGATATAGATCATGCAAATCTTGCTGTAATAATTCTTGAAGTTGGCTGACTTTAGAATGCTTAATCTTTTGACCTTTATGATGCATTAATGTTTTCAACATATTTATCTAAACTTTCAAGGAAAAGGCATCTCAAATTATGTGCGGAGAGGAAAAAAAAGAAAGGAAAGAAATCTGGAACCAATAAACTTGTGGAGCTTGTAAATTCCTTCTTTCCAAGTTATTCATCCTAAAGAGGGTATGAGCTCTGCTTCTTAGAAACAAAAATGCAGACAGAGGAATGGGACACTTAATGAGCATAATATATCTGGAGGTTTCGGACTGAGGACAACCTATGCAAAGTATCTGCCTTTCCAGTCAAATCTCTTATATTTCTTTCCCAAAATGAAAGGTTCCTACTACAAAACCATCAAAATTAATGAAAAACTAATCGAAATCTGACTGGAGGACACTGGCCTTCGATGCAGATTATGTCCATCATAACTTTGCTCTGACTCTTTCATAGTATGGGAGGTTGAGTCTATGTGGAAACATTTTTCTTTTTCTTTTTTTTTTCTTTTTTTAACCATCACCACTTCAAACATGGATGAAAGAACATTGTAAAAAAAGACTTAGGAAAATCATTTAGGGGCAAAAACCACAGAGAGGAA
Organism: Psophia crepitans; assembly: GCA_013399095.1. Classification (NCBI taxonomy): domain Eukaryota; kingdom Metazoa; phylum Chordata; class Aves; order Gruiformes; family Psophiidae; genus Psophia; species Psophia crepitans. The sequence continues at coordinate 53,704 of VWZZ01007622.1, forward strand.
ATTTGAAGCCACAGAGTATTTTTTTAAGAAAATTGATCACATGAAAACAGGAAAGATGATTAAATCGAAAATATTTGGCAACCTTAAGTATAATAGACACCAGTAATCATTTACCGCTGTATTTACTGTATAAACCATATACGAACAAGCGAAGTACACACAGAACATGTCAGATTTCAGGAGTGAACCAGGTTATGTGTGCATTGCCTTATGATTCACAACAATGTGTGTTTTCTCATCAATGTTCCCAAAGGTCTGAGACTATGGGATTGAGACTATAGAGCTTAAAACTGAAATAGTGCATTAATAAATGCTCTACCATTCATGCCTCCCATCTCCTGTGGGAAGTGTCATACAGCCATGTGGCCCCAGGCTTCATATTGGGGGTCTCTCGCTCAACCTCAAAGCAGTAGAGTGAGAAGACCTCACTGCAATAATGAGGGGGGTGATATTATTTGTCAGTTCTATCAAAGGTTGATAATTTTGTCATGTTCTACATGAATTGGACACCTGGATTATTTGTAGTTCCTACCCCTTAAAGTGCAGAAATACAACCTGCGTGCCTGACTCTGCTGCTTCTGCTCTCTGCTCATATCCCCATGTAGCTATAGCTGGCTCTGTGAGATGGTAACATTTCATTGTTTTTAAAATAAATTTCTATAAATTAAAATGGATTTTCTTTAGCTTAGAGACAGTGAAATTTAAGAAAATAGAAAGAAAATACTGGAAATCCTTGTAAGTTTTGGAAGACAAAAAGTGTTCTAACAGATTGCCAAAGAACTAATACCTTTGAGGTTAACTGTATCTTTGAGAAGGGGAAATTTGACTCAATTCCATGGGTCCAGTGCCATCAGGTGAGAAGGGCTGTATTCTTTCACTACAAGTGGTCTCCAGCTTTTAAGTGACCCATGTTCCTGAGAGACGATCAAGCATCTCTCCGCTATAGAGTTTATGGATGTCCAGGGGGAAACCCCAGCCAGCAAAACAGGCTCCTGGCACAGCACAGCATGCCTGGGGACCCTGACTGCCTCCAAAGCCCCACCGTTTTCCCATCAGCAGCTGCAGCACAGCGATTTCTGTAGGATCAGTGCAGTGAGATGCTGCCAGATGAGTACTGCTTGTTATATCCTGCTAATTAGGGGGCACTCAGTCTAGGGCACCCAAGAGTTCCCTGGGAAGCAGACGGGGAAAGTACTGAGCTCTGGCTACTGCGGAACAACAGCCACACACTGCCCCCACCTCCTCAGCAAGAAAAAGTTAAAAGTTTCTCCAACTACAGTTTCAGGTAACATTTAGGCAGGGACAAAATCATCTACGTGGAATTTGATTGGTGTCCTCAGGGTTGTAGAAAATGCCATGGGTCCCAATGTCACTGGAAACACAGATGCCCAGGTCCTTTGTAAACCCCATGATCAGGTGATGACATCCCTGGTGGAAACAGGCAGGTTCCTCTTGCACCAACAGCTCCTCTACAATTTCAGTCATAGATCTGAGCCCCCATACCGCTAGAGAAAAGAAAAACAGATCATAGTGATGCAGAGCTGCAAAGAGAGCATCAAGCCATTTTAGGTGGAAGGGCGAAGTCCCTGCCCAGCACTGGGACAGAGCTGTGCTTCAGATCTCACCAGCCTGGCCTTGGCACACACCAAAGGGCCCCAAGCAAAGAGGGCTGGGAGTTGGTTACCCCTGCGCTCCTCCTCCCCAGGGCAGCCCTTCATTTCAGCCCACAGGGAAAGCAAGAGCAAGTTTGGATCGGGCAGGCCAATTTAGTAACGAGAAAACTCTGTCCCTAGTAAGGAATGAGTAGTCAGAGTCATGCAGGAGGGTCTGTTGAAAGTCATCATGTGTTACCAGATCTATTGTCATAACCTTTACATTCCAGTTATCTGTTCCTGCCAGACCAAACCAGCCCGAAACCACAGACCGACCCAGCCTCCTCACGCCGCTGATTGCAGACCGCAGTGCTGTGTCTGGGGACGTCTGCTTTTCTCTGAAACTGGCTTGCACGTCCCCTTGTAACGCCTCGAAGAACAACTCGGTTGTAACCATCGGTTGTGAGGTGAAGTATGAGCACAAACTGTTTTCAATATCCACCGCCAGTTTTCCACATTGCACTTTAATTCTCAAATTGGATGTTGGCAGTTGCAGCCAATAACGACCAGAGTTTTCTATTACATTAACTGTGGCAAACTGAAATCTAATACCTCTGAAAATACAGAAAATATCCTGAGTGTTATAAACATAAAACAAATATTTCTGAATGGAGCCCAGCAGCTGTCCTCTAATTACTCTAAATTTCAGTATATAGAAACTATGTTGAGTCAATTTATTTGCATGCTGGAAAAGTCATGTTCTAGGCACGTGTTTATATGATAACAGCTTCAAGCATATGCTTTTTATTTTTCCCAAATAGATGATTATTTTTTTTCCTAGAGACAAATAGTAGGTTTTCTGCTCATATGCTGCACTTAGCGCACACGTTTTTCCTTATTGATAGTGTTGTGGGTGTGAATCTACTGTTCTTGGAAGATGTTGGATTGACAGTCCTCCAACCTGCCCTGCTACTTTCTTTAATCCTGACCTGATGAAACCACCTCCTGGGGAGAGAAAGCCAGTCACTCTTCATCCCCAGCTGGTACCTGGCTTCTTCACTGAAGGTTGCCCACAAACCTAGCAGGCAGGACCACTTCTCATGGTCCTTGGTGTGGTTTGGGCATCTGTTTGGAGGACCAGGTCAAAGATTTATATTTGTTTACTAATCTGTTAATTCTATAGATACAGAAGGCTAAAATGTAGTTTTCTTTTGCATACTAGGAATGAGGATGTATCTCAAAGGACAATCATGCATGGAGCTGAATTAGACTTACGAAATCCAGTATTTTGTATGGATTTCTAAAAAAAGCTCGAATTTCCTCTTTGTATAGAAATATTTCCATTTTACTAAGACACATCCTGGGGAAAAAAAAAATATTGTCTGCTTCTCTGCTAAACTCCAGGTCCCTTTCACAACAACCACAATCAAGCGTTCAATCTTACTAGATTTAAAACCATTGGGGTTTTTTTGTAGAAGGAAAACTGCCTCACAGGCATGCGTAAAACCAAACTGCAGCTTGGGGCTAGGATTTGATGGGGTGAGTCTTCATAAAATTCAGCCTTAAGAAGATGCAGAAATACCTTCTGGAAATAAATGGCAATTGAGTGCGCTGTTCTTTACTAGATCAATGCCCACGAGATTTTTAAAACTCAGTCCCAGAGAGACGGAGTGTAGCCCTTGCCTTGGCAGCAGTTCAGATCAGCCGAAACAAACTTGGAGGTTTCATTTTGTCCATCTTGCCCAAGACACAACTCTAATCCGTATGGAGGCTGGATATAAAGCATGTAGGCATGCAGTGACAGAACGTGCCTGTGGGCAGCAAAGGGCAAGAAATCAGGACTTGCCAGCTGAGCAGACTTCAAAGACTCTCAAATCACCAACAGAAAAGTAAATATTGTCAAGCAAATGGGATATGCCCATAACACTACGGAGATTTCATAGAAACCAGTCTTTGAAAACAGCTCTGCTGGGGTGTTTCTATTTGCTTTCCCCATTCTGGAATATTGAATTAAAACGGTCTGTTTGCTCTTAAAGTTCATCTGTTCTTGCTACTCGTTCCCCACCGCAACCTCTTGACACCTCAATTATCTCTTCGGCGACTCCCGATAGTACCACAGATGTTGGTGTTGCCCATCTGGATATTTCTTATGCTCCCCACCATGAGACTTGCTTAGCAAAACACATGCAGGTACAGAGGATAAAAGGTATTTATCCATAAAGGGACTGTACAAGGTCTAGGTATTATTTAAAATCCACTTAAACCCTATGAAGGCAAGAAGTAATGCATTTAAGGATTATTGTTTGAGGGTATTAAAGGAACGTATTTTAAAGACAAAAATCCCTACATGCTTTCCATTGCTTCATCTCCTGCAGAAATTAGGATGAAAGGTTAGGATACTCATTAATTTCACTGCTCAAGCCCATAACGGGCTAAACCCAGAATTTTTGCAGTTCCATTCCCTCACATAGCTTCTGCTGTTCTTTGGTAATAACAAAACTGATACGAGCTGTATATGATGTAATCATTGCTTAAAGTAATTGCCTGGGGGGGTTTGGTACATCAGTGTCATTCTGGCTTAGGTGGTGATAACTCTAGTGGGCTGCACATGGGAGTTGATCATTTTGGCTGCACAAGGAACCACCCCAACATCTGATTTAATCACTTAATGTCTGGTATAAATGGGGGGATGAATGAATTCTGCTGGAGCATAAATCTCCTCTAACAGCTGTAGCAGAAGGGAGGCTGCCAAAATCTCACGCTGCAGCCTGTGATTTCAGGCTGAGGTACAGCAACTTTCTGGAAGCACGGCGGGACAATAAAAGACGTGCTAAATATACAAGTCCATGGAAGGCAAATAAAATATATGAGATTTCTTTTGGCTGGTAGTGGTGGTTGGTTGGTTTTGCTTGGGAAGCAAGAACCTGACCCCAAAGCTCTTTCTTTGCACCCCCACCTCATCTTCTGCACCTTCTGCTTCTTACTCCCTTCACTGGGAAGAAAATGTTGCCACTGTATAGACAAGGAAAATGGATTTTTCTGTGTAACTGTTCCAATACCACGCTAGCACTCCATTTTACAGGACCTTTTGTGCAGTGGAGCGTGGGGGAGTTTTGAATCTTACTTGTGCCTTCAGCAGGTGTGGGTTTCCGTGGGTACTTTAGTGCCTGCGGGGCGGGCAGGGCCGCGCAGAGCCTCTGCCGAGCTGGGGGGGTGCAGGGGGTAAGTACCCTGTGTGGGCTGCTCCCGCCTGGGTGCCCTTGGAAGCCTCGGAAGTGTAAATTAAAGGGCATTAATGTGGAAGGGCTCGTGAATGTAACCTATATTCCTCCCAAGGGAAGGGAAGGGAAGGGAAGGGAAG
>VWZZ01007623.1:0-40255 GCA_013399095.1 Psophia crepitans
ATGTCCTGATTTTGGCTGAGATACCATTAATTGTCTTTCTAGTAGCTGATATAGTGCTGTGTTTTGGATTTAGTATGAGAACAACATGAATAACACACTGATGGTTTTAGTTGTTGCTGGGCAGTTGTAGTCCCTACACTAAGTCAAGGACTTTTCAGCTTCTCACGCCCTGCCAGATGCACAAGAAGCTGGGAGAGCACAGCCAGGACAGCTGACCCAGCGTGGCCAAAAGGGTATTCCCTACTGTATAGCCTTATGCTTGTATATAACTGTGGAAGCTAGCTGGGAGGCAGGATTGCTGCTTGGAAACAGACTGGGCATCGGGTTTTGTTTTTCTGCATGTGGTGAGCAATTGTTTTTGTGCATCACTTGTTTTATTACTATTGTTCTTATCGTTATTACGATTATTCTCTTTGTTCGGTATCTATCCTATTAAACTGTCTCTATGTCAACCCACAAGTTTGTGGGTTTTTTCCATTCTCCTTCCTATCTCCCCTGAGGTGGAAGGGGTGAGGCAGCAGCTGTGTGGTGCTCAGTTACCAGCTGGGGTTAAATCATGACAGTCCTTTCTGGTGCTCAACATGGGGCATGAACGGTTGAGATGACAGGAGGTTGTGGTCAGCTGGGGGTCAGCCTTTTCTCCCAGATAACTAGCAATAGGACAAGAGGGAATGGCCACAAGTTGCGCCAGTGGAGGGTGGAGATTAGGAGAAATTCTCTCTTGGAAAGGGTGATCGGGCATTGGAACAGGTTGCCCAGGGAGGTGGTGGAGTCACTGTCCCTGGGTGTGTTTAAAGAAAGGTTGGATGTGGTACTTAGGGACATGGTTTAGTGGGTAATAGGTGGTAGGGGGACGGTTGTACTGGATGATCCTTGAGGTCTCTTCCAACCTTAATGATTTTATGATTCTATGAGATAACGACAGATCTGCCCAAAGCATGTTAAAACAAATTTGTTGTAAGCATTTATTGTTTTAGTTTGTCACTGACCCACCGGTCACAATGTTGTCTTATTTGCTCTCAGAGCTGTGTTGTGTAACACTTTACTTGCCATGTACGCTGATTATCAGTTTACGTATGGTTTGTCCCGTCTGGGCATTGGGTTAAGGTTATTGCTCTGCTGTTTAGTGTACTACTGGTTTATGGTGTGATAAAATCATTGGTAGTCAGACCATTTTTGTATCTGTATGCTGCAAGTGGCAAGCAGAGCAACAGCAGTGGTTTCATCTCTGTACTTTAGGAGCCATATGTCAGAAGCTATTAATAATTATACAGTTTTTCCCCTCAGAGAGCCAGTATGTGGGGGAGACACTTTCCTTGACCTTCCCCTTCTCCACACTAATTACAAAAGCTCTTGAGAATGTCGAGTATCCTTGGGATGTTCAGACCAGCATCCTATTGCTAGGTCTCCTGAATGTGGTTCTGGTCTTATTTAAACAAATATTTAAGAATACCACCTGAAGATCAACCCAGGTGGCAGGCACTGCAGCTACTCAAACCGTGTTGATAAGCACTGCAGCTGAACCAGAGAACCAACCCATAGGGGTATCATTTGCCCCTATACATAAGAAGAAATAGACACAAAAGTCAACTCATTTAATAAAGGATGATGAAACAGAGCCATCACAAGAACAGGAGGAAGAAACAGAACCAGAGATAACTACCCGATCGCTGTTCCTGGCTGAGCTGCAAGATATGCAAAAAGATTTCGGTTCTTGATCAGATGAGCAGCTTGGCACCTGGGTGGTCCGATGCTGGGATAGCAGGGCCAGTAGCCTAAAATTAGAGGGTAAGGAAGTCAAGCAACTGGGATCCCTGTCCCAAGGAGGGATCATTGACAGGGTGATGAGGAAAGAGACACAAACCCTCAGCCTCTGGAGGTGACTCTTGTCATGCATGAGGGAGAGGTATTCCTTCAAAGACAATGATGTATGTCACCTAGGCAAGTGGACCACCATGAAGAAGATGTATCCAGTACCTGAGGGAATTGGCTATGTGGAAGATCGTTTATTATGACCCAGACAACGTACAGTTACCCACAGATCCTGACGAAGTGCAGTGTACCCAACCCATGCAGTTAAGGTTTGCACAGAGCACACTACTAGAGTATGCCAAATCATTGGCAGTACTGGCCTGGAAAGACTAAGAGGTACCAATAGTAAATGAAGTGGATGGACAACTCCAGCAATGTGAAGAAAATGTCTCTTCCTCCCTATGGGCCTGTGNATGTGGAAGATCGTTTATTATGACCCAGACAACGTACAGTTACCCACAGATCCTGACGAAGGGCAGTGTACCCAACCCATGCAGTTAAGGTTTGCACAGAGCACACTACTAGAGTATGCCAAATCATTGGCAGTACGGGACTGGAAAGACTAAGAGGTACCAATAGTAAATGAAGTGGATGGACAACTCCAGCAATGTGAAGAAAATGTCTCTTCCTCCCTATGGGCCTGTGTTTCAGCTGTGGAAAGACTGTCCAAAAAATCTGAAAACCTGTTTGAGAAACTCTCCCAGGAGGTCCAGCAGATCAAAGAGGATATGTCCCTGCTTGTACAGACCAGTATCTCAGATATTAGGAGATATCCTCTCTGCTCAAGAGAGAGGATATAATATGTACAGACCACGAGACACCCTGTGGTCTTACCTGCATGACCATGGGGAGGACTGGAGGAAGTGAGATCGAAAATCTGTCATGACCCTGGAGGCTTGGGTACATGAGTTGCAAGGAAAAACACTTTCAGATGGGGGTTCATCTGAAAGATTGCTGCTCCAGTCTCCAGTGTGCAGTTCCTGAGACAGAGTAGGAGGACTGATCTTACTTCTGATCTTATGGAAGGAGCTTCTGATTTATATTGAGAAGAACTGAGTAACAAGGATGAAATTTGAACCCATGCGAGTCACACGAACCCACTTGTTGGTAACAAATACTATGAACAGGGCCTACAGGGACCCTGCACCCAGCAAGGGGCAGGAAAGGGTCAGCCAGATTCATTGTACTGTGTAGATCTGATGGCCTGGCACGTAAGACCCCCAGGAGTATAAGGCTGTAGTAGGCACCGGTGCACAGTGTACCCCAATGCCGTTGAGCCATGACGGGTCAGAACCCTTCTGTATTTCTGTTGGGATCCCTCTGTCACTCCAGCTAACGATCCTGGAGGCTGAAGTGAGTCTAAGTGGGAGTGAGTGGCAGAAGCACCCCATCGTGACTGGCCCAGGGTCTCCATGCATCGTTGACATAGGCTGCTTCCAGAGAGGGTATTTCAAGGATCCGGAAGGGTACCAGTGGGCTTTTGGCATAGCTGCCTGGGAGGAAATTAAATGGCTGTCTACCTTGCCCGGTCTCTTGGAGGAGCCTTCTGTTGTGGGGTTGCTCAGGGTTGAAGAAGAGCAGGTACCGATGGCTACCACTGTGGTGCACCGGCGACAGTACCGGACCAACAGAGACTCCCTGCTTCCTATCTGTAAGCTGATTCGGCAACTGGAGAGTCATGGAGTGATCAGCAGAACCCGCTCACCCTTTAACAGTCACAAATGGCCAACGTGGAAGCCTAATGGAGAGTGGAGGCTAACAGCAGACTGTAGTGGGCTGACTGAAGTNGGAGTGGGCGGACGGAAGTCACTCTGCCGCTGAGTGCTGCCATGCCGTACATGCTGGAAAGTCACTATGAACTGGAGTCAAAGGCAGCCAAGTGGTAGTCAGCAATTGATATTGTGGATGCAATTTTTTCAATCCTTTTGACGGCAGAGTGCAGGCCACAGTTTGCTTTCCCTTGGAGGGGCGTCCAATACCCCTGAAATCGACTGCCCCAGGGGTGGAAACACAGCCCCACCATTTACTGTGGGCTGATCCAGACTGCACTGGGACAGGATGAAGCTCCGGAGCGCCTGCAGTACATTGATGGCATCATCATGTGGGGTAACACAGCAGAAGTAGTTTTTGAGGGAGGGAAGAAGGTAGTCCAAATGGTTCTGAAAGCCAGTTTTGCTATAAAACGAAGTAAGGTCAAGGGGCCTGCACCAGAGATCTTGTTTTTAGGAACAAAGTGTCAAAGGTGAGTGTCATCAGATCCCAATGGATGTGATCAACACAATAATGTCTCCACTAATGAACAGAAAGGAAACAGAAGTTGTCTTAGGTGTTGTGGGTATTCCAAATTACATTCTGATTATAAGCCCTCTTTATCAGATGACCTGGAGAAACGATTTCAAATGGGGCCCTGAGCAATGAGTGGCCTTTGAACAAATTCAACAAGAAATCATTCATGCAGTAGCCCTTGGGCCAGTCTGGGCAGGACCGGATGTAAAAAACGTGCTCTACACTGCAGGCGGGGGGAATGGCCCTACCTGGAGCCTCTGGCAGAAAGCACCAGGGAAGATTTGAGATCACCCGCTGCCACCAGATGGCTGGAAACATACCCTGTGCCCCATGCCACTGCCCAGAACACTACCCTGGGCCTTGAAAAGCACGTCCTGTGGTGCATGGCACCCCAGATAGAATTGAGTCAGGCAATGGGGCTCATTGACCGAACAACCTCATAGACACTTGGGCCAAAGAGCATGGCACTGCATGGGTGCATCACATCCCCTGTCATACTCCAGCCTCCAGGCATATTGAATGATACAACGGGCTGCTAAAAACTACACTGAGAGCAATGGGTGGTGTATGAATAAGATAAATTGATTCATTGTAAGTGCAGTACTACAAATAAAACTACAGCAGAATTCTTACCTAAAATCACGTTAAAACTTTTAGAATTAATAGAAAATGGTGTTGTATTTTTATGGATTTTTGTATTCATCTTTTAGACGATAAATCTTTCTCCTCATGCTAAGATGATGAGTGATATTTCATGTGCTATACCTGTAATTTAACTGCACCTAAATTCGATGTGCTTTCATCCTAGAAGGGACTGAGGAGGACAGAAATCAGTAACTGCTGGCTCAATTTGAGTATTGAGCAGTAAAGCTGACAATTTTTCTGATGGGGAATTTTTCAATTTATAAACCTTATCAGTGAAAAGTTTTAAAATGCTTTATTTCTTTGACAGGTAGGTATTTACAGTACGGTTGAGTTCAGTTTTGCAAATTAAAGAAGTTACGTACTGTTGTTTGTTGAAGAGCGTAAAAACTGTTCAACTTTTCCTGTCTGATTTTTTGAACATCTCTTAATAAATCTGTTGGCCATTAATCGTAATGGCTCCAGTTCTTTACAAGTGAATAAGACTCTGCTGTACTTATCCATCTTGAGAAGTGGGACAAAAGCAGGTGGCTTATGCTGTTTAATCTGCCTTAGTAGAGCTTGCGTCTGCAATGCTGCTGTTTTACAAGAACAGACTGTCACTGTAGTACCTGTTTATTGCAACCATCAGTATTTATTTTAGTTTTTCATCTGAGGTCATTTTTGAAAAAGACTTATTGCCTAGAATAAGTGCAAGAGATTGGGTAAGAATGGCAACTGCATAAATTTAAATGTAACTTACAGTTGCACATTTTAGTGTATCTGAGAAATGGTGATTACGGACCATAAGCAGCCTGGTGATATAAAAAAAAGTATTGATTTTTGGAATGTGGCATCACACACAGATTGCAGAGAGTAATCTGTATTTTGTATAAAATATAATGGACATCTGTAATTGTAAAGGAGGCTTGATGCTACGATTCACAGAACATTGTGGAGGTTAGATAAATGGATATTTGACAAGACTTACAATAAAAATGCTTGTGTAATTCCTTTTTAGTAACATAAATTTCTAATTATATTAGATCTGTTTTAATCGAAAAATCTTACTGTTGTATTACTGTTTCTGATATTTGCAAGCATAGACTATCTTCCTTATTTACAAATACGAGAATAAGTCTTGTGATGCATGCCTCCAACATAGCATTTTAGCAGTGCTGAAGTCATATTGCTTATATAGGGCCTCATTCCATGTTTAGAGTTTTACAGTGCATTGATGATCATGGTTTGAGTAGCCATAAAGTGCTACATTTTCTGAGATTGTATAGCCTTCTGTGTGTAGTCTGCTTTGGTTTTGTATATGCATGATTTTGTGTATGCTGTTTTTGTTCAAGTCAAAAAGCCACATATGGCACTATCCTCGATTTTTTTTTTTTATTTTTTTTTAATCATGCTGAGAGTATTCAGACCAGATTCTCTAATCTTAGTAGGAAATGCTTGTGTTTGTGACAGATTGTTGAATTGCGTCCTTGACAGAGTACCAGTACAAAAGTGCCATGGAAGATGGCTATTACTGCAAATCTTTGATCTGTTCGGTTTAGAGTATTTTGCTTAGGTCTAATGAATTGCCACAAATGAAAATTGAAACTACAGATAAAATGTAGTGGGGTGTAGGAAGCTGAATACAGAACAGCTTGTTCTGCAAGTGCAGTTTTGTGTATTTTACTGGTATTTATGGGCCTGATTTAACAAACAATCTATAAACAATAATACATGATGCAAATCACATCAGTAGGTGTGTTTCTTGGCTGGCTTAGAGGAGGCTCTGAAAGAAAACTGAAAAGCTCCTGGCTTAATAGCTTTAAAAATTTAGGTTGCATTTTATAGAGACATTTTGGCAAGATATGGCTGAAAACTAAGTCAGTGGTAGATGGGAAACACAAGGTTGAATACAAATGGTACTGCTGTTGACCTGTGTGTTACATATCTCTTTGACAGTCAGTCTCTGCTGCTTGTTTATCAAGTTAATTTTTTTTTTCTGAATGAGAACAAACACATGCAATAATTGAGGCTACTGTGTAGTATCTGTGTTAAAGCAAGTAACTTGAATTTTTGCTTTAAGACACAGATCTAGGGTCATCCTAGTCTTTATGTATATTGCATTAGATAATTGCAGTGAACAGCATGTAGCGTCAGGCTTAAATCAGGTTTGATGCTGACGTTCTTGTGGCTAATGGTCATGAACTAGAAATAACTTCTACTTAATTTTCTTTATTTTAAAGATGTTTAACAGACACAGTTGTATCTACCAATAATGTTTTCTTTATTCTAATGTTTTTATCTTGTCATCATTATAGAGGAAGACAGACCTGTCAGCCTTAAAAACTTTCTGAACATCATGTACCTAAACATGGTGGACTAATGCATTTGAGTGATAAATCAGTCTTGACAGGTGACAGAGGTGGTTCTTTTCAATAACTTGTTACTTGGTGCTAAAAAACTGGGAACAAGAGTGAAAAAAAACAGCGACCAACCAACACTTGTTTTTCTTTTCTACTCTCTGAATATAAAGCAAAGTGTTTACTAATAGTAAAATATTTGAGGTATTGCAATGTACAGAGTTGTGGAAAAAATGAGTAATTGGAGGATATGTACCCTTATTTGACATTTTGATGATGATTTTTATCATATTTTGATAATAGTTTTCGATATTTTGATGATACACAATTTTTGTTACAGCATGGTAATTTAGACAATACTTAATGCAGTTTTCTTGATCGTATAAACACAATGTGGTAGTCTTCACTTTACTGGGCACAGGTAAACAACAATAATCAAAAAGTGAGTGAACAAACAAGTACACTACTGTTATCTCTGCATTTCCACTCTTCTCTCAGGATATCTCCTGTGTACCATATGTGACTGTTTCGGGTTTGCGTGACAAGGTTTTGGTAACAAGGGAGGCACAAGAGTGACTTCTGAGAGAAGTTGCTAGAAGCTTTCCCAATGTCTGACAGAGCCAATGCCAACCGGCTCCAAGATGGACCCATCGCTGGCCAAGGCCGAGCCCATCAGTGACTGGCAGCGTCTCTGGGGCAACAGAGTTAAGGAGGAAAAAGAAAACTAACCGTGGGAACGTTTTGCAGCCAGACACAGGAGTGAGAAGATGGGAAAAACTTTGCAGACACCAAGATCAGTGAAGAAGGAGTGGGCGGAGGTTCTCCAGGGACCAGAGCAGAGATTGCCCTGTAGCCCCTGGAGAAGACCATGGTGAGGCAGGTTGTCCCCCTGCAGCCCATGGAGGACACACTGGGGCAGACACCTGAAGGAGGCTCTGACCCCGTGGGAAGCCCATGCTGGAGCAAGCTCCTGGCAGGACCTGTGGCCCCATGGAGAGAGAAGCCCACACCAGAGCAGGTTTGCTGGCAGGACTTGTGACCCCATGGGGGACCCACGCTGGAGCAGTCTGTTCCTTCAGACTGCACCCCATGGGAGGGACCCACACTGGAGCAGTTGGTGAAGATCTGCAGCCCATGGGAAGGACTCAGTTGGAGAAGTTAGAGGAGAACTGTCTCCTGTGGAAGGGACCCCAGGCTGGAGCAGGGGCAGAGTGTGAGGAGTTCTCCCCCTACGGAGAAAGGAGTGGCAGAGACAATGTGTGGTGAACTGACCACAACCCCTGTCCCGGTCCTCCTGTGCCTCTGGCGGGGAGGAGGGAGAGAAATGGGGAGTGAGGTTGAACTTGGGAAGAAGGGAGGGGTAGGGGGAGGTGTTCCTAAGATTTGGTTTAATTTTGCTCTGCTCTTCTCTGTGTTTGCTTGGTAATAAATTAAAGGAATTCCTCTCTAAGTCTGGTCTGTCTTGGCCAGGACAGTAATTGCTGAACTCTCTCTCCCTGTCCTTATCTCAACCCATGATCCATTACATCTTTTCTTCCCTGCCCAGTTAAGGAGGGAGAGTGATAGAGTGGCTCTGGTGGGTACCTGGACTCCAGCCAGGGTCAACCCACCACAGTGACACAGCCATCTGACTGAGGGCTCCAGTGCAAAGTTTAGTTTCTTATTTTTAGATAAAAAATAAATATAAGTTCTCTTCACCCTCACCCCCCAGTACCCCAGTGGATAATCTTGCGCACCTTTTGGATGTGTGCACTCTATTTTGGAGACGAGTGGTGTACAGCACCGGTGTTTTAGGTGGTTAATAAAAGTTAACTAATCTAGAAAAGGAAACCACAATCCAAACAGTATTCTTGTAGTGAATTTTCAATTCAAGACTTTCTTAATTTTTGCCATGAGTAGAATGGAATTGAAGTCATACTGGCCTAAAATGTATTTACAATTTTATGACAGGGCAGTAACATAAAGCATTGTAGATGACTTTAGTAAATTGAATCCACTGAGATGAAAGTGTTTTACTTGTAAATGTAAATATCCAGGGATAAGCAAATGTGACTCGTGTCTGAAAACAGGGATATTCTATTCAGAGTTGTAAACCCAGAAAGGAATTAGATGTTTTAATGTTAATTTAGTAGGAGTATTTGATACTATTTTTTGGCTTGTAACCTTATAGTAACATAGTGTGAATCATGCACATAACTGGGAGGAGGGTACTTCTTTTAAAAAGGATTTTTGAGAATAAGGCAGAAGGTGGTCAAGCTAATAGAACGGGTTGAATAGTAATCAAAGTATATTACTGAGCAAGATATCTAAGAACACTAATTTCACAGAAAGAAGTCTGGGATGTCTTACAAGTTCCCAGTATTTCCTTCTTCTGTTCTTACACCAAAGGGCTTCAACAGTTGAAGCCAAACTAATTCAAAATGGAAATAAAATACCGTCTCTTAATTGGTAGTACATATTGGAATATCTTGTGAAGAAAAAGGTGAATTCTTCATTTCCAAAAAAAATCAAAGTTTCCTTGTTTTTCCAACTTACCCTATTTTTCTTGAAGATTTTATATAAAGACCTTACATTTATATCTTTATTGTGTGGAGGAGGACCCCAGATACTCTTTATTAGTAAGATGTTACTTTTCTGGAAATCTGGAGACGGGAAGAAATAATGCAAATAACAAAATGATATTAGGTTATTATTTATAAGCAAACACAGTAAGACTATTTTGATTAAAAAAAAAACAAACCCCCAAACTTTAAGTACTTTGAACTGTTAATGTGAAATGTTTTTATAAACACAGGTCATTTTAGACATAATACTCCATATCTGCCTTGCAGAGGTTAGTAATTCTAATGTGTTAAACATGATTTTGGGGTATTCTGGAGTTTTCATCTAATTACAAGATCAAGTGTTGTAGGCAGAGTAAGTACTACTTTTGCTATGTTAAATAAAATGAAACTTGTCACAGCTGCAACACAAACTCCCTGCCCTGGATGTATACTTCACAGGAGTGGCTGTGGTGCTTTCATGACAGGATGTGGTAAAGGAAAATGTCACAGGGTGTTTTTGATATCTCCTCTAAACAGACTTCTGAAATTGGCAACTCTGCCTACAAATCTGACAATATCACAAATACCTTTTTACAAATGTTTCATCTCTTAATAGGATTTAGAGGTGCAAATGAGTTCTGTAAATCTAGACAAAGTCCAAAAGTCTTCTGGCTTCTGTATTTTCAAAGTGTGTTTATTGTTCTAAAATGTTATAAAGAGACACAGAGCAGATGTAGCGGTAATAGAGGAGACTAGCTTCTCTTGAGAATATTTTAGAGTTAGTGTCTTCAAACATTTTTATTCCTCTATATTGTGTTTGGAGATTATGTGTGTTCTGAAATGAATTTTTATTTTAATAATTTTCTAGGTTAAAAAAAAAAAACATAAAAACCCCAAAACCCCCAAACTTAAAAATTTGTGTTTGTTAACATAAAATTTTAAATCTGAAATTGTGTTTTATTGAAACATTTTTTTTTCCCAAATAATTTTAATGATGTGACAGTAAGAATAGAATTTAATGGATTCCTTCTGGAAATTAATTTTTGAAACAATTAAGAACTTCAGAGTGGTGGCTGGTGTGCTACTTCAGAATTGAAATGAGAGTTAAACTTTATTGTAGGTTCCTCTTGATACTTCTAAAACTTCTCTTTGTAATTTGTTCTTATGATTATGTTAAAAAAATTCCTGTCCTTCATAAAGTTTAAATTAATAAATCTCAATCTACCATACATTTTCCTAGAAATCTAAATTAAAAAACAACACCACCCCCAAACTTCCACTTGGTGGTGTTTAGATTTTTAATGGGCTAACTCACATTTAAGAAGAAAGTCATCTTTTATGTGCTATCTAAACAGAAACCGAGATTAATAGAGGCAGAGAAGACAAGATATGCCTTCCATTAAAAATTTAGGTAGAAAATGCTTGCATTTGGAATAAAATTAATGATGGCTATAGCAATTTGTCAGCTATGGTACTTTTATTCTGATGATGCATTTAAAACTTGAGTTAATATCTCACTAAACTTGAGGATTCATTAATCTCTTTTGGATTTTTAAATGATTTCTCTAGATAATAAGGTGGGTTTATTCCTGAATGTAGGTTTGTCATAGCATTAACTTAAAATGTTTAAATGCCTGTTTTTTGAAAACGGGCTAATTTAAACCTCTCTTCATGCTTTTATAAATTCTGTTTCAGTTTGCTGTTACAAAATGAACAGACAGGTTATGATTTTTTTAATAAAAAACTTTAACTCTTTCACAGATGAGACATGTAATAGTCATAAAATATTTAATGAAACTGGTACAACCTTCATTACATCAATTGTCTTTCACCTGTAGTTTTTATGATGTTTTATTGTTGCTTTTGTGTGAAAAATAGATTTTTTAACTTAAGAGCAACTTGAAATTGGGTAGGAATTTTATTGGTATGTTCATTAATCTTATTTAACCCCTTGTTAATTATTGTGTGTCTTAATTTTACAGATGGAGTACCTCAGGTTTACTATTTTGGCCCATGTGGCAAATATAATGCTATGGTGCTAGAACTACTTGGACCTAGTCTGGAAGATTTATTTGACTTGTGTGGTAGGACATTTTCTCTTAAAACCGTTCTTATGATAGCCGTACAGTTGGTAAGTAGAATAGATATTAATTTGAGTGTTCATTAGAATAATTGTCAGTCTTCAATGGATTAAATGCTTATTTCACTTATGAGATTTGCACTTCCTGTATTTTGGATTGGTGTTGGTGGTTTCTAAAGACCCTGTGATACAGTTTTAGCAGGAAGACTGTCTTATGTCACTTTCATTTAGTTTGTTCTAGTTTTTTAAGACTAATTGTGTGAATGTAGTCTCATGTCTTCTGAGTTCTTCTAATCACAACTGAAATGATGAATTTTAGTTCGACACACTTAATTAAAAAGAAAACTTTCATGAAATAAAAATAATTTTAATCCACGAAAGCAGTTGCATGATGGGACTCACAAACAGCATAAATATTTTTCCTTGACATGTTTGCAACGAAAACAATCAAACAAATAAAAAAATCTCACAAACCCTTCCAGAAAGACTAAAATAGCACAAAATTGTTCAATGAAGAATTTTTTCCCTTTTTTGAAGACTTCCTGGTTTGGTTTCCACTTGTTGGTGGGTAGAAGTGGAAAGAGAGAAAGAGGAACAGGGCTTTGCATGTTTACCTTGATATAAGATATTTTAAATAAGTCCTTATGAAATATTAACAATACTGAACCCTCACTTCCCTAAACAAGTAGTGGTATTTTTATGCATGAAGGGTAAAAATAGCTGTTTAATACACAACTGTAATTGGATAATAGGCCTCCAATTATAGACGTAGACATATTCAGCTTATTTACAGCTGAAACGACAAAGTTCATTTTTTAAAATCCTCAGATCATCACAGATCCAATGATCCTCTTTATTTAATACTTGCCATTCCTTTCTTAATATATAAATTTTGATAGAAAGTGATCCAGCTGGAGTGGAGTTTATATGCATAGTGGGTGAACTTTCAGTGCCTCTCTTGTTTAAACCTTTAGTATGTAATAGATTTACATGGAACTTCTCTGCTCACTGCTTGATGACATGATTTCTGGTTATAGTTTTAATGTGTATGAAACGTACTTGGTGCCAGCTGTTCTTGAAGAAGATAAATTCTGTTATATACTGATTCATGTCTAATGTCAAATGCGAAAGTTTCCAATACATGATACGGTGTATTTGCTTGGAGAACGTGTACAATTTTCAGTGACTTTATAACTGGGAGATGCTTATTTAAGCATGGTTTTAAGGTGATAGGAGGGGTCATTTCCTTAAATATAAAATCAATGTAAGATATTTAGCTTCTACCACAATTTAATGTGGCAACCTGAAGCTTAAACTAAACTTTCTGTTGTTTTTTTTTCCTTTTACTAAAGATTTCTCGTATGGAATATGTCCATTCAAAGAACTTGATATACAGAGATGTAAAACCTGAGAACTTCTTAATAGGACGACCTGGAAATAGAACCCAGCAAATTATTCATATTATAGATTTTGGTTTGGCAAAGGAGTATATAGATCCAGAAACAAAGAAGCACATACCATATCGAGAACACAAGAGCCTTACAGGAACAGCTAGATACATGAGTATAAATACACATTTAGGAAAAGGTAAGTGTGTCTTTTAAGCACAGAAACAAGAATTCCAGAGCTGTCATTTGTCTGAAATAATCTTGTTTTCAACTTGTAATTTTTCTGAGTCTGTAGTCAAAGAACAGCAAGTTTTGTGCACTGTGCAAAATTGCAGTTTGTCTTTATGGAAATACTAGTTATGGGAATAAGGTTCTCTGGGTCTCTAATCACGTGGTCGTGTCTCAGCAAATAATTGTGTTATTTTTGTTAGATATCCATAAAAGAAAGATGAAAATTATCTTTTTGTATCATAACATCTTCACATTAGAAGTGTACCATGATGAAGTGAGTGGGAATCAGCTATGCTTATTGAAGATATCAAAATGAAGAGATTGCAACAACAGAAGTTTTGAATGCTGCCTTGCCAGTTTTTTTAATCCCTTTGAAATGCATCATGTAGTGGAATAAAAGTGGCTTATATTTGATGCTCATTTCTTGATACTTTTTTTTTTCTTGAATGCTTGCACTCTTAATGCGGCTTTGTTAGAGTAGTTACAGGTTATGTAGTGTTGTAAATATGATGAACTAAAGAAATGACAGGATATGTATCTGCAGAAGTAAGTTGCTATTACTGAATGAATACATTTATTCAGTGAGCACTTGAAGAGGTCTTTGTTTATTCCAGTTATGTAGAGGTTTTCTAGAGAAACCAGGTTTGACACCTTTGAATTTGTGAAAACCAGTTGCATACCATTGCACGGTGATCACTACTTAGGTTGCTTTTTGAATTGGTCATAAAAAATGTTGCACAATAATTATGGTTCAAAGGTATTTCATGTTAATATGGCAAATGAAAAAACATTTGATTGTAATATAGTATTTTATCAATAAAATCAGACCCTACTAGTTTGTGGTTAGCAGCTGTAGCTGATGAAATTATGTTAACATGTAGAATCATGGAATCATGTAGGCTGGAAAGACCCTTAAGATTGATTCCCACCATAAATGTAACACTGCTAAGTCCACCACTAAACGATGTCCCGAAGCACCACACCTACACATCTTTTAAATACCAGGTATACTTCCCTGGGCATTTTGTTCCAGTGCTTCACAACCCTTTCAGTGAAGAAATTTTCCTAACATCCATTCTAAACCTCCCCTGGCACAGCTTGAGGCTGTTTCCTCTCTCCCTATCACTTGTGCCTTGAGAGAAGAGATCAACACCCATCTGGCTACAACCTCCTCTCAGGTAGTTGCAGAGAGCAATTGGGTCTCGCCTCAGCCTCCTCCAGGCTAAACAACCCCAGTTCCCTCAGGTGCTCTCAACCCTTCACCAGCTTCATTGCTCTTCCTTGGGCATGCTCTAGCAGCTGAAGTGTAGTTCCATTTAATGTATTTTTTTATGATGAAGTCATAATAGATTTTCTTTAAAGGACTACGATTAGGCATGTGTGTTCAGCCTTTATGCCTTTTTTTAAAAGGAATTAAGTTACCTCATCTAGAGGCAAAAAATATTTACTGAATCAGCATAAGACTCTTTTGCTTATTTCTGCTTTTCTCTCAGTGCCAGCCTTAGTCTCCAAATAAATCAGGATGAAAAACCTGTCTAAATTTCTTGACTACTAAACTGGCTTCAGATATACCTTTTCTGTGAAAATGTAGAGAAAGAATATATGTAATTGCTGTTTAGTTCGTTCCATGGCAAATATAGAACTGTGTTTACAAAACATCATTCAACAGCACTTGAGGACAACGAACTTGGGAAATTTGCAGCATCTCCAGGCAAATTAAAGAATGTAGAGCTTCTTCAAATTAAACAAAACCTGAAAATCTTCAGAAGAGTTAGGAGGAAGACTTAAACAGGTACATTTCACTGATGAAGATGTTTTTCTATGTCGGCATTTGACAAGGGTATTCATTTCACACGGTCAAACATTACTTTAAAATTAGTTTTGAATTGTATGTCATCTTACTTGCATTTCTGCATCCTCTGGCTTTTTTCATTCTTCACAAACAAATCTGAAGGATGTAATTTCATGATGTGCAAACCAATTCTGCCATTCATTCCAGATTTTGGCATAAGCTGATCTTGCTTTCTCCATGCAGATTCCTAAAATAACCTAAAAATTCTCCATTAAATAGGAAGAAAAAAGAAGGTGTATCTATGGCTGTGTTATGCGTCCATATGTAAGAGGAGGGCCACAAACCTGATCAGAGGGCTGGAGCACTCCTACGAGGACAGGCTGAGGGAGTTGGACTTGTTCAACCTCAAGAAGAGAAGGCTCCAGGAAGACCTGATCACAGCCTTCCAATACCTAAAGGGGACCTACAGGAAAGCTGGCAAGGGGCTGTTTCTTAGCGAGTATAGTGACAAGACAAGGGGTAATGGGTATAAACTAAAAAAGGGGGAATTTAGATTAAACATTACAAAGAAATTGTTTACTGTGAGGATGGTGAGGCAGTGGAACAGGTTACCCAGAGAAGCTGTGGAGGCCCCATCCCTGGAAGTATTCAAGGCCAGGTTGGATGGGGCTTTGGGCAACCTGGTCTAGTGTAGGGTGTCCCTGCCCATGGCAGGGGTGTTGGAACTAGATGATCCTTGTGGTCCCTTCCAACCCAAAGCATTCTGTGATTCTATGATTAACAGTGCATATAAAGTCTCCAGATTATTAGAAGCATATGGTAAGAAATCACTGAATCAGACAATTGCTGAAAGGCAGTCCCAGTCATTTGATAAGAGTTATGTTTGGGTACTGCACACCTAAATTTAAATAACTTCTTAGATATTTACACACTGCGTATTTTTGGGAGGAAATGGAAGAAGTGGTGTTCAATAATGTAATTGTCTTATCTCTGCATCTGATACTTGATATTGAAGGCAGCCTTTTGAGTTGCTTTTAAAACCTCATTGTCATTCCCACATCCTGGAAACATCGTCACAGGGTGGCTACCTTATTTATAAGCATGCTTTTAGGGTGAAATTCTGAAAATAAGACTAAATAATAGTGAATTCCCTTTTCAAAGGTGGGAGATAGGGTTCTTGTCACCGCCTTTCCTGTTTTTTGGAATTGCTTCTGTAGAAAGTATGGAATTAATTAATGTAAGTAAAAGATATTTGAGATAGCTTCTGCTAAGTATTTGAAGCAGTGTAATTCTTTGTACTTATACCTCAGGAATGCACAGATTTCAACAATATTCACAGAATCACAGATTGGTAGAGGTTGGAAGGGACCTCTAGAAATCATTGAGTCCAACCCCCCTGCCAGAGCATGTGCCCTACTCTAAGCTGCACAGGTAGGCATCCAGATGGGTCTTGAATATCTCCAAAGAAGGAGACTCTCAGCCTCTCTGGGCAGCCTGTGCCAGGGCTCCGTCACCCTCACTGTGAAGTTCTTTCTCATGTTTGAGTTGAGCTTCCTGTGTTCTAGTTTTTGGCCCCTGTTTTCTCACTACCCACCACCGAAAAGAGTTTGGCCTCATCCAGTTGCCCCTCACAGTTTAGATATTTATGAACACTAATCAGATCCTATTTCAGCCTTCTCTTCTCCAGGCTGAAGAGACCCAAGTCTCTCAGCCTCTCCTCATAGGGAAGATGCTCCAGGCCTTTTATCATCTTTGTTGCCTTCCGCTGGACTCTTTCCAGGAGATCCCTGCCTTGGGCTGGGATGCCCAGAAGAGGACACAGTACTGCAGATGGGGTCTCACCAGGGCAGAGTAGAGGGGAAGGATCACCTCCCTTGACCTGCTGGCCACGCTTTTTTTAATGCATCGCAGGATGCCATCGGCCTTCTTGGCCACAAGGGCAACTGCTGGCTCATGGTCAGCCTGCTATCCACCAGGACCCCTGGGTCTTTCTCTGCAGAGCTCCTCTCCAGCAGGTCATCCCCTAACTTGTACTGACGTGTGCAGTTATTTCTCCCTAGATGCAGGACTCTACACTTGCTTTTGTTGAACCTCGTCAGGTTCCTTTCTGCCCAACTGTCCAGCCTGTCCAGGTCATGCTGAATGGCAGCACAGCCATCAGATGTGCCTGCCGCTCCACCCAGCTTTGTAGCATCAGCAAACTTGCTGAGGGTGGACTCTATCTCATCATCTAGGTCATTGATGAAGATATTGAAAAAGACTAGACCCAGCACCAACCCCTGGGGAACACCACTAGTTACAAACCTCTAACTAGACTCTGTACCACTGATCACCGCTCTCTGAGTTCTGCCAGTCAGCCAGTTCTCAGCCCACCTCATTGTCCACACACCCTCACCTCCCCGTTAGCAAAACAAGGGGAAGAATGAGAACAGCAAAGGGCAAATGTCCTTGACTTGAGATAATGACCATTTAATGGGCCAGCAAAGGGAGAGGGAAAACAACAACAAAACAGCAATAGTTATAAGGGGATGTAAACAAACGCGATGACAAATGGAGCACTTTACCAATCGACACTGACCCAATGTCCTGACGGACCAGACACTCAGCCCACACCCAGCCTGTCCTAGAGCAGCACTTGGCCAGCCCCCTTTTATGGGGGCATGATGTCACATGGTATGGGATAACCCCGGCCAGCTCGGCTCACCTGGCCTGGCTTCTGAAAATTAACCCTATCCTGGCCAAAGCCAGGACACATGTTGTGGGAGACAGTGTCAAATGCCTTGCTGAAGTCAAGGAGGACAACATCTGCGGGTCTCTCCCTGTCTACCCAGCTGTTGATGACATTGTAGAAGGTTGGTTGAGCACGATTTCCCCTTGGTGAATCCATACTGACTACTCCTGATAACCTTCTTCTCTTCCAATTGCTTGGAGATGGCATCCAGAACAAGCTGTTCCATCATCTTTCCAGGGACAGGGGTGAGGCTGACTGGCCTGTAGTTTCCCGGATCATCCTTCTTACCCTTTTTGAAGACCGGAGTGACACTGGCCATCCTCCAGTCTTCAGGTACCTCTCCTGTTCTCTGAGAGGCTTCAAAGATGATACAGAGCTCAGCAATAACCTCCACCAGCTCCCTCAGCAGACATGGGTGCATACCATCAGGGCCCATGGATTTGTGCTCATCGATTTTGGCCAGGTGCTCTCTGACCATATCCTGTTTGACCGATGGGAGGTCTTACATACCCCAGACTCTCTCTGACCTCCAGGGTCCAGGATCCCCAGGGACAGTCTTTGTAGTAAAGACCAATGAAAGGAAGGCATTCAGTATCTCTGCTTTCTCAGCATCCTCTGTTACAAGGGCACACACCTCATTTAGTAGCAGTGCTACTAGTCTTCCCTAGTCTTCCTTTTACTGCTGACATACTTAAAAAAAACATTCTTATTATCTCTTACCTCCTTTGCCAGATTTAATTCCAAGTGGACCTTAGCCTTCCTCGTTGCATCCCTGCAGGCCCTGACACCATTCCTATATTCTTCCCAAGTGGAAAAAGGGCCTGTCCACCTTCTTCCTTTTGAGTTTGACCATGAGCCCCTTGCACATCCGCATAGGCCTCCTGCCACCTTCCCCTGATTTCTTAGGGATGCACCGATCTTGAGCATGGAAGAAGTGGTGTTTAAATGTTGACCAACTCTTGTGAACCCTTTTTTCTTCCAACACTCTAGCCCATGGGACAGCTCCAAGTAGGTCCTTGAAGAGATCGAAGTTGGCTCTTCTGAAGTTCAGGGTTGTGATCATGCTTATTGTATGTCAAGCAACACATTTAATATCTAGAATATAACCAGACCTTGTGAAAAGCAATTAAGACTCTTGGCTCAGTGAGCATCCTGGTTTGGCTAAGCTTAGTGAGTTAATATGTAATGGAGCAGCTGTGAAACTGTTACACAGGTTGCATTTCTTTTTTTACAACTAAAGCTGTTGTACGTAAAGAAGTTAATCAACATGCAAAGTTGAACTGTCATGTTGCAGTTGAACAGATTACATGAAACAGGTGAGAAATGTTTTCCTTTTGCGGGCGAGTTTAGTCTTGGTAGTTTGAGGTAATTTTATTTTTTTTTATGGTTCATACAATTTCCTTTTCTGATAATAATAAAAATGAATTCTGGAAGCACCTGTCCTTCAAATAAGTAATTTGTGAACAGAGTTGTCATGGACAAAAGAGCTGAGGAGTAGGAGCTAAGTTTTTAACTTTGACTTAAGTACTTAATTAGCCCCGATTTCCATATTTAGATTCCAAGACATTCTGTACTTCTCCAGAATATTTTCAATACCTGAAGTATGTTAGTGTCTGCTCATATACTTTTCTACTCAGCTCTTCACTGATGACCAAGAATTTTAAGCAAAAATCATCTTTTTAAAATAGTATGACTAGTGATTCCTTTGGAAGATAAACTGATGTGCACTTTTGCATAGTTAGTGTCTGCAATCTACAGAGTTAAAAATGCAAATTACCATATTTGTAGTTCATATCTTTAAAGATTGTTTATTGGTATTAATTCTAAATAGTTTGTTGCTCTAAGCAGAATAATGATAAAAAATTTTAGAATTTCATAGTTTTTAATAAATTCATGAAAGTAAATTTTACAAGAAATTGTGTATCAGTTTACTGCATGTTTTGGATTAAAACATACAGCTTGCAGTGTGATAGCAGATTAAAAGTTAGGCCACTGAAGGTGGTGCTTACTTGTAGAAGAAAAGAATTATGATTGGTAGTAACTTTCATGGAAAGGAGGACCAAACGAATAATGAAGAAAATGATGAACAACTACAGGTTTCAACATTAGGTATTAAAGCTAACAAACCTTTTAGTTTATTGGAATCCAACCTGCAGTGAAAACCTGTCATGTTTCAGTGGTTGATACACTGTCTTCAGTTATCCCTCCCACAAGGCTGCAATTTCAGGGTATAAGAGGAAGGTCAAACTCAGGGTTAACATCTGATACTCATCTTCCACTGTCACTGACCAATAGCCTCCAAAGGTTGTTTTTGTTAAATACTGGCTGACAACTATCTTTGCTTTCAGCTGTCTACACACATGATTTCGCGTGGACAGGGGAAAGGAGGGGGGAGAATGTGTCCTTATTTCAACTCATACTTCAAAGCATCAGGGTACTGCCCTTATTCTGTTCTGTGCATCTTTAGCTGCTGGTTTGAGTCTCAGAAAATGTCTCAAAATTAGGTTGTGTATTTCAGCAATGGACAGTTTAAATATCAGCATCCCTATTTACCATAGCATCATGGCCGTTGTGGTTCCTTCCCTCATTACAAAAGTGTCTGGTGACCTGTGGCAAGTAAAGAAAAATTCCAGTAGCGGATTGCTAGTGACAGAATGGTTGAGGTTGGCATGGATCTCTGAAGGTCATCTTGTTCAACCTCTCTGCTCAAGTAGAGCCACACAGAACTGGTTGTTCAGGACTGTGTCTGGACGGCTTTTGAATAACTCCAAGAGGGAGACTCCACAACCTCTTTGATCAGCCTGTGCCGGTAATGCATGTTCCTGTAGTGCATACAGACCAGAAAACTTTCCTTACTTTATTACCACATTAAGTCATTACTGTTTTAGTAGTTGCAGTTGAAAGTTGGTCAGATGGATAAGAGGTTTATTTATTAGCTTTAATATTTATTAGAGGTGTAACAGTCATGAGCTTAAACTGATTTTTTAAAACTGTTTTGCAATAAGATAAAAATGGGAATCCTTTCCCTTTTTTTCAATTAAATTTATTTCCATAATGATATTGAAATTGTTTCTGAGAACTAGCTTACTAGAACACATTTTGGCCTTTCCGGCATGTTAGAAATGAAATAGAGTATGCGAGCTTTATATCAGCAGTTCCTTTAGTTTGAAAATGAAAGGAGAATCGTATCTTTATAATACAGTCTTCAGGTTCAATGATTTTTCATTTCAAGAATGATAGTATAAATTCCAGTATTTCCTAATAGAATCGTGGCTCTTTAACACTGAGGAGGCTTAAAAAACTTGATAGCAGGTTTTGAACTTCTTAAACATGCTTGAGGAACTTATGTTCTAAAAGTTAAAGGAAGCATTCACTTTATTTTTTCAGGCATGGTATAACAAGTTGGTGTCAGGTTAAGGTGATACAACCAATTTTAAAATCAAATAAGCTTTATTAGTCCTTTGTAATTAAGAGAACACCCCCCTCCCTGTATCATTTAAGAAAATAAACCAAACTGTAAAACTGGTAATTACTTGAAGAGCATAACTTGATTCTGAGGGGATTACATGTCTGTTATTAACACAGAAACATGGTAAACAACACTTTCTCCTTCAAGGAAAACTTTTCCACCGCCTAGGTAGAATCTTGATCTCTGATTGGACAAGTTTATTTTTGTAAAATGGTAACTTGTTTAATATGCATGAAAATTCTGCTGAATTTGTGTATCATGGGTTGTTCTGTACCCCTCAGCCTAATGCAAAACCATACAGAAGAGTGGATAGGTATATATTGACTCCTCTGGCAAAGGCAGCTGTGACAAAGGCAATACTGTTTATTAATAGCTTGTCTCACTTTACTGTAGTAAGTCTCCTTCTTACAGGAGATATTGATAATTATTATAGATATATAGATAATTCTTAAATGTAGATGCAAAAAAGTTTAGAATGCCTGTCTGAAATTTTACAGTGATGTTACTAAACCACGCAAAGGGGCACAGCCTCATGCTATACATAACTCCTTCAGTTCAAGCTCAGAGCAGTGGTTCTTCTTGACGTGATTATTTTGCAGGCATTTTTTGGGTAACAGAGAACGAATCATCATAATCTCTTAAGTCTAATGAACAGTTAACAGTATGTATGGTGCTCTTGCTCTTCCTTTATGTGGAAGCTTTTCTTCCTGCATGTTCTGTGATTCCCCTCTAAAAGTGTAGTATTTCTTTAATTCGTGCAACGGGACGTAGAGAATGCTGAAGATCTTTCAACTCTCTTGTCCCTCTGGTTGCAGAAACAGTGTTGAATATGATACATTCAGCACTGAAAATACTGAGAGTTTTTTAGGGCAATACTTTTAGTCTGTAGGTAATTTTCCTAGCAACTTGAGCGGTCTGATAGCAAAACTAATGCATGTACTACTGGTTCTTGACTATCTGGGTTGTCAGCTGACCCTTGTAAAAAATAAGTGTGTTTTCAGTAAAGAGGAGACTGTCAGGTTCACATTCTCTTATAGGTTGATTTCAAGTATGCATTTATTGAACGGTAACTTGTTCTACGTTACAAAGTATGAATAAGAAAGTATGTTGTTCTTTGATTAAATGTATGTTTTAGGATC
Organism: Psophia crepitans; assembly: GCA_013399095.1. Classification (NCBI taxonomy): domain Eukaryota; kingdom Metazoa; phylum Chordata; class Aves; order Gruiformes; family Psophiidae; genus Psophia; species Psophia crepitans. Next base: position 22,453 of record VWZZ01007623.1, read on the forward strand.
ATAGCGTTTAAAACTGTGATAACAAGTGCATAGTAACTATAAAGACTTTAAATGTTTGCATATGTTTAGTTGAAACTTGCACACAATTACCAAGGCCTGCTCTTTTGAGGTGTCTGTAAACAGTGAATTACAGTTACTGAACAGTGTGTAGCAAATGATTTCAACAGTCTTCTGTTCTGGAAGCATACCTTTGATCAAGGGTTTCTGGTAGTTTTGTGCCAAGCTTGGAGATTGTGTCTGGAATAGAAGGCATTCTGTCTATGTGAAAAATAATGTGGCTTTATTCGGATAGCTACTTGAAGGAAATACAATATTCTGCAGTCCTTATCAGCATGTAGCTGGTGCCTGTGCTTCTATAAGGTAATTTTTCTTGGAGATAAAATTACTCCATGCTTCTTTTCCAATCTCTTTTGTTTTCGGGAAGGCAGATAGGGATCCCAGAGAATGAAGATTCTGACATGGAGCTGAGGAAGACAAAAATCTGTGTCTATAAAAGTCCTATAATTTTCTGTATTTGCTGGAAATCTAAATTGGTAACTTTTTGGAATTTCCCTAAATTCAGAAAAGCAGTGTACTGAATTATTGTCTAAGTTATTTGTTTTCAAGAAGTGTAGTCACATGAAGCTGTAATTGCTATATATGACTACCTCTAATGGTCTCTGAGGAACAACCAATATCCTTGGTTGTATTGGTCTTTTCTTGGTAGTGCTTAGTTATTGAAGAGGAAGAGGTTAGTTATCTTGCAGAGAATACCTGAGACACTTTTGAGCATGAAACAACTCTGCTCTTTAGTGCTAATTGAAAGGCCAAATGAAGTCAATTTCTTTAAACAGTACTTACATTCAAACAAAACAAAAAAACCCAAAACCCAACCCTTACCTTAGGTAGATCTACTCTGTTATCAGAGCTGTCATATGTTCTAGATTTAAAATCAGTTTTTTTAAGGCCCAGACTTTTTTGTAATCTAAACCAGCAAAAAATAATTCTACATTGGATCAATTTTGATGCATTTCTTACTATAAGAACAATAAACATTTGGACCTAAAATTGCATTATCCCGGAGGTTTTCCAGAAATTCGAAGAAAAAAAAAATTCTACAGTTACAGCCTGTGCTTTGTGGTGATGGCCCTCCAGGAGTTCCAGCAACTTGCATTTGTCACTGAGCCAGTGGTGCAAGACGAAGACTTAGGACCCACATAGGAAATTCACGAGTCTCCTTCCTACCCACTGAATTATCACTGGACCTCAGGGGCAGGATTGTTGCTGCCTAGATCAATACCTTTTTCTCTGTAAACTAACCTTATACATCCATAATTATATGAAACAATGCTTCTAATACAACCTTAGCTAAATAAGTCATTGCTCACTTAATTGAAGGTATAACTGAAAAGAGGATTTTTTTCTATAAAGTCCAAGTTATTCTTAACAATATGACATATGATAAAATTGACATGCAACTTCATTTTTATCAATCAGAATCATTAACTTCAGGATTCATGATTTAGTTCAGGAAGGGGTGCTTTTCTTCAAATTATTTTATTATATGGAATCGTACCATTTTTAATAAGATTACAAAGTCTGGGTCATAACATTTAAATTTATTTTTGCTCAATGCATAGAGTGACAGTTCAGGATATGTAGATTGTCACTTTCCCTCTACTTTGATTACAGTAACGAATCTGTGTATCAAGCTGTCTAATCATCCCAGTAGCTAATACTGTGTTTTCTGATCCAAAGGGATAGTATGTTTCTACAGTTTCAGCATTGCTATAGCAAGCAGTAAAACTTTCTTTGGAGGGAGAGTGCAGTTTTTATAATGGACGCTTGCTGAAGACTGAATGTCTATTGTTTGACTTGTGTTACTTTACCATGTATACTAAAAAAAGATAATTCCTGGAGATAGCCTGCTTGAATGAGGTTCTAGTTATTACTAAAATCAACCTATTTGATTCAAGATGATTAATTTATCTATAGCTTATGAAATAGCTAACAAGTATTAATTTCTTATTAATTTAGCTAGCTTCAGGTGATCTCCTTGAAAGAGAGGAAACAGTGTGCCCTAAAGCTTTAGTGTGTGTTTGTCATCTTATGATCATATTACCTTTTAGGCAACAGATCCTCTCAATCTCATTAAATTGTGTTGCGCTAAGATCAGTGTACTTCAGCAGTGCTTCCTTCTGCTGATCTTTGAAATCCTTTTGTGTTCCAGCTAGTCCACTGCTAGGATTTTTCCCAGTTTTCAGAGGCCCTTCTTCTAACGGTAGCAATATAATCTTTGGTTTTCCTGTTTCTCGGGCATATCTTGAAGAATTCCATCCATAGGAAAGGGTATTTGACTACTATTTTTTAAGTACTCCGAAGTGACCAGTGACGAACTGAAACGGATTCTAAATAAGAATCTTCTTGCCCAAAAATTAAAACATACAAAACAATTCTTTCCCACAGCAGATTCTTGAGGGCATTGTGAGTTCAAATGGCGTATCCTAGAAGTAGTTCCCACAGGACTATCGTACAGGAATATCTTCAATGGTTCAAAGCTTATTTAAAAAAAAAATAAAATCCTATTAATTAGAAATAATTCCAGGGTCAAGATTGAAAGTTTCTCCTTTCACAGAAAGGACTCTTGGTGAAGGAACAATTGCCCCAGTAAGTTTCATTCTGGTTTTGTCATTTTTAAAAAGGAGAAGAGGTAATTTTTCATCAGCATAACCTGTAGAAGTTAATCCAAAAGAGAGGAGTTATTTTCCCTGAGCAAAGACCAACTAGAACTCTCCAGTACGCTTTTGTGGGCCATACCTTACTGTTGCCCATAGATGGGGCACCTGTAACACACTTGCAACCTTTTTGTATGCTTTGCCACGTCTTACCACTGATCTGTGGTATGCACACTGCACTGCACAAAGCATTTGTCATGAGCAGTGCTCATGAAGTACTCATTACCTCCATCTCCACCTTATCCCATACAGAGCACGGGATTTCTGCAGGCAACTGGAGTCAACATTATAGCATATAGTCAGCAAATGGGAGTTGGAGGGCTGACAGAGAAATTCAGATAGGACCAGATTGTCTGGAGGGCACTTTCTGAGAGAAGTGACAGCAGTGGACAAGGGTGGCCACAAATTGGAATCAAGGAAACAAGTGAAGGAGAAATGGCTGTGAAAGAGCTACTTGAGGCTGGCAGATGTGTGATGAAGTCGGCTAGATGTAGCCCATGCTTTGAATTACCATATACTTTTTTGGAATTTTCTTATTCATTTTCCAGTATTTGTTTACTCAGTGTTTAAATGAGAAGATACAGATAAAAAACAGAGTAATAAGTAAATTGTTCTTTTTATATGAAGATTAAGAATTGTTTTTTCAGGTGCGTGGAACTTGTGGCATCACTTTCCATTGATTAGATCAAAGCCAGGTTGGCTTTGTTAACTTTCCTGTGTTAAAAATCTAACAAACATTTTTTATTTACTTTTCTGCTCCATTTCTCATGCTGTCAAAGCATAATAATTTCATCTTTGTGAAGATGCTGAGTAGAAAAAATGTTAATATTTTGGTTTTCTGCTTTATGTCAGGGAGGAAATGAAAGTTAGAGATAAATACTACTTGTCACCACAAAACATCATACACTGTGTAACCATTTTTTCAACAGTAGTGCAGAAAGTCAGGTGAAAATGTAAAAATCTGGGTTTTACTAGTCATTTAAAGACTTTTACTGTTGTCTGTTAATTCAGTTTTCCTGAGAATAATGGATTTTATTTAAAAATAATATGGAATATAGTTTGAAAGCTTTGACCTTAAAATACACTGTATTTTGCTTGTTACTTTTCTTTTTCTTTAACTTTCTATGAACTTCTTGAAGGAAAGTCACTGCTCTACTATGGATGAAAAGTTGTAGCCATGTTAGATATTGTGTTCTGTAACTTACCTATTAAGTCAGCTAGACTTGAGAGCAGGCTGTATGTACATGGCTCTCCAAGCCAATTTCTGATCAAATGATAAGACTGAGCCTTCTTCAGTCCACCTTTGGCTTACTCAGAAATTCCCTAAGAGGCCCCTGAGAAACATATCATCTTTTCCATGATTTTATAGAGAAAACAATGAGTTAAATTAAAGCTTTCTTAAAATATTTCAAGTTCACAACTAATGGATCAGAAACTATCAGAATTAAAATGCAATTATGTATGTAAAGGGTCAAAATATATTTTAAAATAAGAACTGCTTTTTCCAGCAAGATAAGTTGTTTAAAACTGTTGAAATGAATATACTTGCAGTCTGCATTTGCTTTTTTTTGAGCTGTGTTCTTAGTGGAGTGCATAGTATAAAAGAAGCTCCCCACACATTCACTTTGATTCCATGTACTTTGTAACTTCCAATTATTTGTACATAATTTGGAAGCTAACCTTTTAAATATAATGTAAAATTCCATAGATTGAATGTTCTAATAATATTTGAATTTTGTTTCAGAACAAAGTAGAAGAGATGATTTGGAAGCTTTAGGTCATATGTTTATGTATTTTCTCAGAGGAAGCCTTCCATGGCAAGGTTTAAAGGTAGTGGTTTTTGATATCTTCCTCTATCCTATTTTCAGATCATCAGCTTTTCTTGCCATGATCTTTCTTCTTTTTGAAAGTTTGTCTGCAAGCTTTATAACTTCAGGAGCTTGTTTTGTTCTTGTATCGCAGGCGGATACATTAAAAGAACGTTACCAGAAAATTGGAGACACAAAACGAGCAACCCCTATAGAAGCATTGTGTGAAAACTTCCCAGGTAATGTGTACTGTTGATAAAAATGTTGTGTATTGATTTAGAAAATGAAACTGGCACAGATAACTGTTTAATATCTGGTTTTAAAAAAAATAAAATAGTGCTTCCAAGTATGTGTGTTATCTACTATGGTAATAGAATCAAGAATTATCCATTGAAGGAGCCGTAAGCTAATGCTGGTGTTCTTCAAAGACAGATTCTTCTAAAGCAATTGTTAAAAAAAAAATAAATTATACATATTATTACACTGATCAACTAGTCTGCACTTGTATCTTCACACAGAATTTTGCAAGCCTTTTCAGCTCAAATCTGCTATTATATCCCTTTTTAAAACAAGCTGCATTAGGAACAGCTTGAAATAATATTTAAAATAACTTGCAAGTAATTTCAAGTGTCACTTCTAGTTCTCCTTAAGTGCATAGTGAATCAATGAGGTATTGGAAAATTGCAGAGAAGTAAATATGACAATTTTTTTAAAAAGTTGAACAAATTGGGACAGGGAACACACACGGAAGACATGGAAGCAGTTTTGTCAAAACAAAAATAAGCACCTTGAAATGTAATCACAATCTCATTGATAGGCAAAATGAATTTGTTGAGAATAGCTCATGATAAGCTGATTTGATTTCCTCTTATGAAAGGAAATCTTGTCCACAGCAGGCCTTCTGGACAGGAGACACATGTTTTATGTCATGAAAGGTTAGTACTTTTGCTTTTGACAGTCTTTTTAAATATCCTCGCAAATAATCTTAAAACCGTAATCAAGAGGAATCTACTGTGGGAAGAAGAGTGTAAAACAGTTTGAAGTAGTTAAGTACATTGTTGTCAAATTTGAAAGATGAAATGGTATTCCACTGAGATCTATGCTGGATCTGTTCGGTATTTTTGAGTGCCTTGTTCAATTGAGAATGTTTGTTAAACATGCAAATGTTAAATTTGAAATTTGTAGGTTCAGTAGTGTAGTTAGAATGATAGAATCCTGACAGATGACAAATGCAGTCATAAAAATATAAGATACAGTTCAATCATAATCAAAGTAATATATGAAAATAAGTTCAAGGTAACGACTCCATCACAGAGTAAATGCAAGGGAACAGTGTCATGTTACTGTATTTTTAAGAACAAAACCCCCCCAAAAAACCTATACTAAGTTAGATTATAGCAACAGGATATAGCCTAAAAAACACATGAATTGCCATTTCCACTCTACTTCATTCTATAAAGCCTCAACTGAAGCAGTATTTTCAATTTTGAGGATGGTACTTGAATAAAATGTATCCTGTTTTAAGGGTATCTCATAAAGAAGTGAGGGTGCTTATATACTGTATTTGCTAGACCTATCACCAAAGACTGAAGAAATGAAGATTGGTTTAGCCAAGACAATGAGGGAAATAAGTTCCCCTGTACCTTTTGGCTGCTACAAACATGAAAGGAATCAGTTTGCTACATCCACAGCAGCTAGGACAAAGCAATGGATGTAATTCAAAGAAGTTAAGTTTAGACTTGAATTCTGATGTTTCAAATACAGTGAAGAGCATGAGGAGATTGCTATTGCTAGGGAGACTGGAGTTTCTTTCACTGGAGTTGTGTGAAAACAGGCCACACAGACAAGGGTGTAACTGATCTGTGGGATACGGTGGTGTAGTAGGTGGCACTTTGAAGTTCTTTTAAACCCTGTGGTAAAAACTAATCCATTGTCATTTTTTTAAATGTTTCTCATTTAATGTTCTTCTGTGCATTAAGAAAAAATAAGATTAAATTGACTTGTGTTACAGAACTTAGAGCAAATGTCTGAACATATGTTTAGTGAATTGACAAGTTTAAATGTGGGGGGAAAAAATCTTGAATAGAAATTTTCTGCATCCAATAGTGCATGCATGTCTTGTGTGATTTTTATGTAGTTGCTAGAATCTTCTAAAAAATAAGCGTCTAATTCAAGGTGTATATGGTGCAGTTCCTGGAAATAATGATGCGTGAGTAACTCCATATATCCAGTGGACTGTTTCCACCAAATTTAATCAAGTATATGCTTGTTGGCAGGATTAGATCTAAAAATAAAACAGGGAAAAGATACTCGACCGTGGAGAACACAAAAGATAAACTTCTTTGATAGTACTTATGTACATTTTAATAATAAATATATTCTTGTGTGTGGAAGATTTTGCATGTCAAATATTTAAGCATTTTCTACCTTTTCCTGTCCTTTTTGTCACTTAAGGCATAGAACAGAATGAGAAGTACGTCCACCATCATTTCAATTCTTTCCAGTCAGCCTGCAGACTGAGCTGATTGGTGTTCTTTAAGGCAGGAGAACTCAGTAGTATCAGTGAAAGGTCTTTGTCATATGTGAAACGCTTATCTTTTTCATCCTCTGTTCTGTGGAATTGTAGTCTTTGAGTGTGCAACGCTACTGCTGTTATAAGCCTTGTATAAAATATGAGCAAGGATTTAAACTCTGGAGTTTCTGCCTCAAATGCATGGTAGGGATGATACTTGATTTTTGGAGTCAGCCAGCTGTAACAGATTCAGCTGCATCAAATGGCTCAGTTCCAGCCTTCATACCTTTGAAGACATGCCTTGCATGCTTTCAGTTCCGGTTTACATTGGGAAAGTATGGTTAAACAGGTCCTTAGCAGTGTGTCAACATTGCTCTTTACCACCTTCAAACACTGATGTTGTCTAGTATTGCTGAAGAGTCTTGCTTGTCTGCTGAGCTGGACTTCAGGTGCCAAGGCATTCCCCCTATCTGCTGCTCCATCTACTCGTGCCTAAAACATAATGCTTAATGATCTGGTTTTGTCAGAACTAAGCAAATTGTGATGCCTGGGCAGCAGTGTCCTGTGGTGTGTTCTTGACAGCAGCAACATGATGGTGCCTCACAACTTCTTGTTATCAAGCTGGTCTCAAATCTCCACTTCTCTGTCTTTCTACTCCACTATCTCAAAAATTTAACTTTGCATAGCTCAGTCTTAGTGCTGCCTCTGCACTTCTCAGCAATCCTCTGTCAGAAGACAGGCTTCTTACAGTCTTGTTTGTACCACAAAATGGTGGCTTTTCCAGACTTACTTGAATGTGATGTGTGGGTCAGGGTGAGTGTGCGGAGATAACTGTTGGCTGCTTCTGACATACATATCTCTTCTTAAGATCCTTGATAGGATCAGTGAGTGGTGGTGGCATCTGTTTTAACATTATTCATCTTCTGACTTTCTGGTCATATAGAGGTACTTTCTCTTTAGACCATGTGAACAGCCTTTTGGCTTGAGAGTGAGGAGTCATTACTTTTCTCAGAACGGCTTTGTCAGTGGGTGGTTTCCCACTCTTCCATGAGCTACAAAGATCTCTAAACAAGTTAGATTTTAAGAGCCCTGTATACCTGGAACTCATGTACCAGAACTCAGGTCAAGTGCTTCACCTGATGGATATAAGATTGTGAGAAGTCATTGCAGTAGTCTGTTCCAAACCACTGCAGTGTGGATTGGGTTTTTTTGTGGGTTTTGTTTGTTTTTTTTGGTTGGTTATTTGTCTTTTTTTTCTCTTTCTATAGCAGGAAGGTATGGATGGATGCAGTCTGAATGAACCAAAATTTCAGTATGGTTAGATTGTTCCTCTCTTCACTCTTTGAGTGCTTTAGTTCTAATACCTGCTGGAGTGGAAGGACCTGTAGGACTTCATCTTTTGTGAAAGCCTGTTAATGGGTATCTCTTCTCACCATCTGCTGTTATCTCAAACTGTTATATTTCCACATGCCCCTTATTTCACCAATTCCTGCAGGATTACTGCAAATGTAGTCACATGTCCGAGCAGTTTCTCAATGGGATTTGAAGCTTGTGCATCAGATGTTCATGGATACTCCCTTTCAACCCTTCGGTTCTTGTAGTCTTCTGTCCATACGGATGCTTGTTCCTTACCACTGTTGTCTCAGAAGCCTTTCATGGTTTGTACCCATTATCAAGAATGGAACTGTTACATGCTCCACTCCCTGCCAAGAGTTTTGGGCTGGAACTCTTTAACTATAAAGTTCTAGCTGCTAGTGCACAGTACTAGAGCTCAAGTAATCTTAGTACTTCTCTGCAGCGTTTCTGTCCAGGATATTTGTTACTTCTGCTCAATACCTTAACATAATATGATGCCTGAAGCATTCAGAGGTGCTGCAGCCTTTCGTAGTCACATTACGGTTACATCACAACAGAGCCTATACCAAGTGTTTTTTGTCAGGACAGTTGGAGTTGTCCACTTCAGAATGTATATATGAATCCTCTCAGAGAAAGGATGGTTACATTCCAGTAATAGGTGATTTTTAACACATAGTCCACTCTGTATATTCATATATCACCCTCTTTTCCTTAGGCTTTTCTTTGTACAATTAACTGGGCGGGGAAGGGAGGAAAGAAAAGTCGAGGCATTTCTCTCCCAACCATTTTGACACACTGTGCATCAGGATTGGAAGGTTGAATGGATGATGTCAACAGGTCATGCAAAGGAAAAATTAGTGGGGGGCACTTGGTAGGATATGTTTAGAATATGGCAGTGTATCTTGAAGAATATTATTATTTAAGTAACCTTTCTGGTCATTCACAGATTCATGGTGAACAACTGTTCAGGTTTTGTGGCGAGAAGTAGAAGTTGCTTTAAAATGTAATAATGAGTATTATTTCTGAGTCCCATTAAAACAGATATGGCATTATGTATGTTTCTTGTTTTTTTATAGAGGAAATGGCTACATATCTACGTTATGTAAGAAGGCTAGATTTTTTTGAGAAGCCTGACTATGACTACTTAAGAAAGCTCTTCACAGACTTACTTGATCGGAAAGGCTATATGTTTGATTATGAATATGACTGGATTGGCAAACAGTTGGTGAGTACAATTAAACTATTTTAAGGGCGTTTTGTGTGATCAGTTTTGAGCCCATGTTAGTCTTTAGTTTCAGAATACACGTGCATCTCGTGGCTGCTGTTAAGAGTTGTGAACTGTTGCTATTACAAACCTGGTTTAGATGCATTTTCAAACATCTTTTTGCTTGAGGTGTTTCCAAACACATACTCTTAGTGTCAAAATAGGGCTGTAGGAATTTTTCCAAACACATACTCTTAGTGTCAAAATAAGGCTGTAGAAATTCAGGCTGGTTTTTGGCTTGAAGGAGTTTAAAACTTTGCAGGTGATTGTCATTATTGCATGCATTTTCTTGCTTTGGGGATTTTCTTGCTCCCAGTATTTTTAAAATGTACAGCAATCACTTCTCTGCATCTAAGATATACTCCAAATATTGATCAGTTCATTATGAAGTGATTGTTTATACTTTATGTGCATTGTTCTATTGAAACACAATGTAGAATATCAGTTTCTATCACAGTGCATCTAAAATTACAGAAAATACCATGTTTATGTTCTTTAAAGAAATGCTAAAAGGTTAGTTTTTCAGCACCTCAAATTTTTCAGACTTCAATCAGAATATTCTGACTGCTAACTGCAGAAAATACCAGCCTGAAGTCTTTCAGAAAATTGATGTGTAATAATACTCAGAATTGCTACATCATGAAATTGTAGGTCTTGGTTTACCTTTTTTTCTTTTTGGAGTTAGTAAATTTCTAATGAAGCTTTTGCTTTAATTTGATAATTTTGAGTTATGGGAAACTGTTAGACTTAAAGATTAATTTCTGCTAGAAACCAGTAACTTTTGGTAAGACTTAGAAATTTATTTCTTTTACCAGTTGCTACATATTATTTATATTTGTAGCCTACTCCAGTGGGTTCAATACATTCAGATCCTGCACTGCCTTCAAACAGAGAAGCGTATCAGCACAGGGATAAAATGCAACAATCCAAAAATCAGGTAAAATGCGCATGTTATATTATCAGCATTACTTTGTCTTTTGTATAATGATTTGTGCAATGTTGTTACTTTTATTAAAACTCCAAAATAAAATTGACTCCAGGTTTTCTTTGTTTTTTTCTTTGATTTAAGTAGATCCTTGTTAAGGTATTTCTACATCTGTAGACTTTAAAATGTCCTAAAAATTATGTGATGCTATGATATAATGTAGCTTATATCAGTAGTGAATTTTCTCTCTGCTGATACTTCTTTAATATTTTTTTTAGTTCTCTTTTTCATCACTGTCTCTTCCATGTACAGTATATTATCTGTTGGTATTCAAACATGTTTGTGTAACATTTTCACCTTTTTTTAAACCAGGATAATGACTGAGGTGGTAAAAACATTAGTAATTTAGACCTGGATTCGTTTACCTAAGCTAAATTACAGAGTTGTGTCGGTGGACTTTGTTTCTTACTAGGAATTGTTGAGTTTTAGCTACTTTATTTATCTCTGAAGATGTATGTTTAGGCATATGTAAGTGTGGAGATAATGTTGATTTACAGCCTATATAGGAATTGAATATGTAGTGCTTCTACGCTTTTGAAAAATAATATATAATAATTAATGCATGAATTGTTTATTTGGGGAAAATTTTTTTCTTCTTTTGCATACATTTGTAATACATTCAAAAATTATAGTCAACAGACCACAGGGCAGCTTGGGACTCACAGCAACCCAATCCCCATCATTTGAGGGCCCACCTAGCAGCTGACAGACATGGTGGCTCGGTACAGGTATTTTCTAATTCTTTGCATGACTTAGTCATTTCGTGTCATTTAACACTGATTTCCTGTAGTGCATGACATGATTCCTGTTCTCGCGTTAAGCTTACTTTCCAGTTCTGTTCCTATTTCACAGTTGCCAAACGGAAATTAAAACAGGTGCAGAAAACTATGGATCTTTTTGTCTGTGGTATTTTTGCTACGTGTTTCTTAGTGAAAGCCTAAAACAATGGAACTATCTCCCTTTTGGGGGGAATATACACTTACATCTGTGCAAGCAACTGAAGGTTAGACATGTGGTATGTTATTTGGGTGCATTAACAATGGTATTGACTGAATTCAGTGTTGTTCAAGTCATGTTTTTTGTTCCTTAGGCAGACTTCAAATGAAAGTGTTAAGTAGTGATTTTTCCTTAAACTTTACCACTTTTGTTCAAACAATAGTTGATGAGAAGAATGTTTCCCAGGGTAGTACTTCACACTTATCAGTGGAAAAATTAGTAGAAACCAACAATTTTTCCTTCACTTAGTTTACTTAATCTTCAAAGAGTTTTATGTCCTCATTTGCCACAACTGCTTCCAGAAAGATGAACTTTGTTTTCCTCCCATCTAAACTAAGCCATGCAACAGGGAGTTCTACTGCATTGTATGTGGCTGTGTATTGGGCTGGTTTATGTATATGGGAAGGACTGAGGTGTTTTTCTCCTTGATCGCTATCTCTTTGATAGACATTAACCAGAACAAAGCAGGACATTCTGCTCTCTGGTGCCAAGGTTTCTACAAAGTCTGTGTCAAAGTTTCTTAGAGAAAACAGTATTCTTTAATAAAAAGGCACCTTAGGACAAATGCTGTTTCGAAAAGAATGACTTCTCCCACTAAAGGAAACCACTGTCAAGAAATACTATTCAGTTTTGAAGTCAGTTTGAAGAATTTAAAGAAAAGAATCATCTAACAGGTGGTTACAGCTTCTCTGCTTCCTCTTTTGTAAGCATATAAGCGTATTGGGAAACCCTGAAATAAGCTTTATTCTTTGTAACCGTATGGCAGTGCATTGACCCGAGCAGAAGGTTGTTATTGCATCTTTAAAGCTGAAGTCAGCTTATATTAGTCTGACTTTAACTATGATTTTTAATAAAAAAAGAAATACAAATGTCTCATAAACCAGAAGGTTTTTGGGTTTTATAAGTTGCTCAAATCTTGCAGATGTTCTTTTAACAATTGCCAGAAGAGGTTCCAAAGAGACTACGACAAAGTTGTTGACAAAGGCTGATAGCAACCATCCATGAATCTTGAACCAGGGTAGCAACCCTTTTTTTGCTAATCTGCCTGCCTCTCCAAAAAACAGAATTCCTCTGTCGGTGGTAGACGGCTGGCTATAAAAACATGCTTAGATACAGTTCTTTTCCTGTCAAAATGTTTTTACTTTTTTTATCGGTCAGAAGGGAAAGATGGATTTTTCCAACCTATTGTTAAAAATTAACATTAATAACTAGATTGGACTACATTAATAACTGGAAAACATGAGATATCTAAAAATCCTTTATACAATTCTAATATATTATTATTATCAATGTTAATATTAACATTATTAACAACTAGGTTATTAATGTAGGAAGGATTTTTAGATATCTCATGTTTTCCAGTTCAGATGAAGAATGTGTACATGCTTGAGTTTGATCCCTTTTTTTAATCTGCTGTCAAAGAAGATAGAGGTGAACAATTGAATAGACGCTGCTGGGAAAGAAGTGCTAAGGAGAATGTCCTTAGGTGAAAGTTCTATAGGTGCTCGAGTTGGGCACTGTGTTTGATATTTGAGCAAGAGTGATAAATGTTTTCGTTTGCTTTTTTAGGAAAAGAGAAGAAAATAAGAGTTCTTGCAAATACCTGTGCTGTCACCTGTTCTTTACAACAGTTAGGAATGCTAAGCCATATGAGTTTGCTTCCCATACAGAAAGGGGCATATACCTCACTTGTCATTTCTTGACGTACCCTATCCTTACCTGAGTAAACTGAAAACAAAGGCTTCTGTTTCTGATCAGCTGTTGTTACTAAACCATGAGCACAGGTCTGAGGATCTCTTTAGAAAATCTTATTTGAAGTGTAGATCATGGAACAGAAATCCTGAATGAATTAGGATGATTTAGTGGACAATTTGAGCAAATTATTTTAACTTTACATTTTCATGAATGGTTCTGTCTTATTTAGCAAGTACTTCCCATGCAAACACCATGTGTCTGCTCTGCTTATCACTGTAGCAACTGGATATTTCACAGGAACCAATGAAATTATTTGCACAGTGAGATACCTGGTGAGATGGTCTGTATCATATTATTTCCCCTTATCAGTACGGTGGACAACAGATATTAAGATATTTGTTGAAAAAAAACAACCCAAGAAAACATCCACTCACCCAGGGTATTTAGTTTAAGATGACTGACTCAGTGTCTTACGGCTCGTTAAAGTACAATTCGTGCCTGTTTCTGTCACTGAATGTTTAGTGCTTCTGCCATCCACGATGATACAAAACTAAGCTTAAGCCACCGTATTGAAACTACTGGCTTACCTGTCATCACAAAAACGAAGTCCAATCTCCCAGAATTCCTTCGGTTATGTTGGCCAAAATTTGATAATTAGATCCTTCCAATCTCAGAAATCTCAACTTTTGTTATTGGACTACAGGGTTTTTTTGGCAGTGGTTCCTATTTTAGTGAAACTGAAAAAAGGAGAAAACTCAGCCTGGTGTAGGCAAACATCATGGAAATGGCTTAAATTTGGGAAGCTTCTGAAGCTCTGTACTTACCGAGTTACAATAGGAACCAGACAGCAAACCTCAATAGGCAAGGCTATTACCTCTGTTTATAAATAGATGAGACATAACTGCTACATTAAGAGGAGAGCTTGGAAGGGTGTGAGGAATAGTAATATTATGATGATGGCTTTCCTTCCCTCTGCTTGCTGCTACTTTAATATCTGACCTTTGGGCAGCAGCCGGTAAGAATCTTCATAGAACTATGAACTACCATTGGTCCACGTTCCCGTAGCTGATTATGTTTTACAGATGTTTTCTGCAGGCTCGATCTTACATTATTTGGCCAGAATGATATTTCTGTGCAATGTTCCTTGGCCAAGCATTTAACTGCTACTTTGTAGCTAGTATACCTCTTGATACTTTAAAGAGTTAGTCAGCACTGTCAGCTGCCCTGACTAGCTATCCAGTTTAACAACTTCCTGGCAGATTCTGTGAGATGGGTAAGGGAGAGGCCTCTGAAATAGCTCCATTTGTCATGCAGGAAATCTAGCAGGAACTGAGAGAGAGAATATTGGGTTCCATTTGGTTTAAAGTCAAAACAAACATACCCAGTAGAACCAGAGCTGTCTCACTAACTCAAGAATTTACAAAGGAATTTGAGAGCAAATTAGTGGGAATGAAGATGAATTTAATTATTTATTTTTTTTTTTATGGCAGTAAATGTTCTTGTGCTGTAAGAGTGAAAACCAAACACCATCTACACTGTTAGGTCTAGCGTATGTCTTATTTATCCCCTCTTTGGATGAGTACTCTTTGGGATACAACTGAATCAGGCCACACAAAGAAGGAAACTAAGGAGCTTAAATACTATAAAAGCAGAGAATCCAGTAAGATTGACTGAATTGATGGCAGGAAGGGGGTTATTGCCTTCCCTTAAAGCCCTGGAGAGTCATGAGATAGATCAGCAAACCTGATCAAAATAATTGCTTTGCTTAGTACACTTACTTTGAGTGTGTCATATAGGTGACAGTTCCACTAGTAGATATGATGGAAAAATGGGAGTAACACAGAGATGCAGGAATAAAACCTGGAAAAGATAGTATTGTTGGAATAAAATGAATGATGGTATTAATAAAAATTACTGATATTTTTTAAGATGTATTGTAACTTTAGGAATTGAGAAATGTATGTCTGGCACTAGCATAATTTCGGGTATGTCTGGTGATTTCAGGTAGTAAGCTCAACAAATGGAGAACTGAACACAGATGACCCAACTGCAGGCCGTTCAAATGCACCTATCACAGCTCCTGCAGAAGTAGAAGTAATGGATGAAACTAAGTATGTCCATCTTTTTATGTTCTTGGATCTTGTGTGATCAGCTGCTTCAAAAATTTCTTGTTATTAAAAAAGTATTGTCTAAACTGAATAGCGCTGGTGAGGTGCAAAACTACTGCTATACTTAATTTTGTCTTTAAATATTTTCTGTAGCTTGTACTTTATAGGCTAAGCCCTCAATAACATATCTGTCTATACTGGAGAACTGCATGCATTTTTGGTATTACAACTAACTGAAGTATTTTTTTTAAGATAGTGTTTTGACTACCAAAACTTACATATGAAAGATGTAAAATTCTTCCTCTGTGTGGTATTCTGATTCTCTTTTTTCCTTTACTCTCTTTCTGTATAGCTGCCAGAAAGTGTTGAACATGTGGTGAGTTCTACAGCACAGCCAGGCATAAATAGTCCCAGGGGCTTTGTTCTTGATATTTGGTTTAAAACTAATTTCAGAGAACTTTAGAATAACAAGTCTATTTGGAAATAACAAAACGTATTTTAATACTGTGAAACAATTAACTGTTTTACAAACAAACAGCCACCTTCAGGAGCTATTTTGCCTGCTTCAAATCTTGCTTGCTTTTAAGCTGTGTAGTCTGTGGTATACTTTATTTAATCCTTTTTTAGTGGGCAGTGAAATATATTTTCTTACTTGCCATCCTGTTTTAGAGGGGAAAACATTATTTTCAGATGTTGTAGTATTCAGCTAGTATTTTAACATCTAGAAAATAACTCACGTATAGGAACAAGTAATAAAGGCTAGCAAATGTTTGAACTTAGCCCGTTATCTTTGTAAACATAATATTTGCCAGAGTATGTCTTTGACAACCTTCTAACTAATGACTAAAACATAACTTCAGGGTTCCTTAAAGTTACAGTGTAATGGAAGAGGAAAATAGTAAGATCTGTTAACATGGAATGAACAATTAATGTATATTTATTTGAGTAGTAAAGTCAGACTTGCAAAATAGTACAGAAAAATATTCCTTAGCTAAAGGCAGTATAACTTGCAATATGTTTTATTTTATAATTGTTCTTGGAATAGAATTTTGCAAGGGTATGGATCTTATAAAACAGAGGCACTCAAGTATGAAGGATACTTTAGTAGCAGAAAAATGCAGTAAGCATTCCTCAGTAGCAATAGGAATTTCTCCAAGTACAGATTTTTCTTGAAGTGATTGTTCTGCGTGTTCTGATTTTGTTATGTAAAATTTAGGTGCATGTGTGGTTAGAAATTGTGGAGGTGTCTGTTGTACCATGCTTGTGCACTAGTTTTCTGTGAGCACTGAGAATACCAGTTCTTTTATCTGCCATCTTTGCAGAGTACTGTATTACTTTAAAGAGCAAGGGTGTTGATAAGCTGCACATAAAGAAATTCCCTATCCCCTCTCTTTTGCTAAGTTCATTGATAACCTCCCGTAGGCCCAGTTTATGTACACACAGGAATAGATTAAATTTCTAAAGTTTTGAGTAGTGCTTAGCACAATTAGACCTATGCTTAGTTAGCTACAGAAACTAGGAGAATTCCCAGAAGCCAAGATCTTGCTGCTGCTTTAAAAGTGTACAAGTTAATTTCCTCTGATGCAAGTAACTGATGGACAAATATGCTATCGTTGACCTTTTTGGCCTAGTCTTTACTGGTTTTGTTGCAGAAAAAATAACTAGTTTCATTATCTTACTCCTTAGATTAATCTTTTTCATTATGAAACATGCAAGTCAGTTTTCCAGTGGTGTTTATTTTAACTGCTGTTTCCTCATTCACTATTTTTTTGGATGTAGAAGTTGTTTTATGTTTCGGCAGTAATTAAAGCAACACACACACGTACACCCACACCCCAGCATTGCTATCAGACATCAATGCATAGCTATAAATCTTTTCTCAGTAACAGTACTCTAAATGTGTAGGTAATTTTACATTTTATCATGATAGTTACAAACTAAAAAGGTACTGTGAGATTTTTAAACATCCATTTACAGATTTACAGATTTTACACTGCTGAAGAGTGTAAGAACTGGAACTAAACCTTGCCAGGGAGGTCAAGGGTAACAAGAAGGGCTTTTATAAATACATTGCGGATAAAACTAATGCTAGAGGCAATGTAGGCCCGCTGTTGAATGGGGCGGGTGCCCTGGTGACTGAGGATGCAGAGAAGGCAGAGCTACTGAATGCATTCTTTGCCTCTGTCTTCACTGCTGCAGACTCTCCCCAGGAGCCCCAGACCCCTGAAGCCCCTGAGGAAGTCGGGGCTAAGGATGAGCTACCCTGGGTTGACGAGGACTGGGTTAGGGAGCAGTTAGCCAAACTAGACATCTGCAAGTCCATGGGGCCTGATGGGATGCACCCGCGAGTGCTGAGGGAGCTGGC
>VWZZ01007623.1:41067-51146 GCA_013399095.1 Psophia crepitans
CCCTCAGCTTAAGAAGGACAGGGAACTGCTAGAGAGAGTCCAATGCAGAACCACCAAGATGATCAAGGGAGTGGAACATCTCCCTTATGAGGAAAGGCTGAGGGAGCTGGGTCTCTTTAGCTTGGAGAAGAGGAGGCTGAGGGGTGACCTCATCAATGTTTATAAATGTGTTAAGGGTGAGTGTCGAGAAGATGGAGCCAGGCTCTTCTCGGCCTCACTAAGCGATAGAACAAGGGTCAACGGGTGCAAATTGGAGCACAGGAGGTTCTGGGTTAACGTAAGGAAAAACTTTTTCACTGTGAGGGTGACAGAGCACTGGCACAGGCTGCCCAGAGAGGTTGTGGAGTCTCCTTCTCTGGAGACATTCAAAACTCAACTAGACATGTTCCTGAGTGATGTGCTCTAGGTGGCCCTACCTTGGCAGGGGGGGTTGGACTGGATGATCTTTTGAGGTCCCTTCCAACCCTTGTGATTCTGTGATTCTGTGAAAATGCAAGTATCAGTGTCTTTCATGTCTGCAGTGTAGACATCTTTGTTTTTAAGAAAACATTGTTTTATTCAAAGACTCTCACTTTTTGCCTCTCGTAATCTTTTCTTATATCTGAAGATATGAACAAAGTTAATGTCTCTTGCTGTTATCTTCTGTTCGTAAGATTTCCTCATACTCTGAGGAGACAACCCTGAGTAATTTTTTGAAACATTTAATTCTTTGTTCTAGATGTTTCAATAGTTTTAGAAGTTTAGCTTGACTGTATCTTGGTTTAAAAGATAGAAGTAATGTTGCCCTATCATGTGTTATTTTTAACTATGAACAAAAATGCTGTTTACCTGAATATTAGATCTTCTGTTACTATTTCTGTTGAATGCTGTAAATCAGAAAGGATAAGGATTTTTTCCAGTAAGCGTTTTATTTGTTTTGGAATGCTCGTCCAACACTTCCATTTCTTGATATATGTTTATGTACTCACATGCAGTATATATTCTAAATATTACACCTTGTTGTCTTCATGCTCCTCAGGTGCAGCAAGCATGGCTTAGCAGTGGGTGCTAGGTTTTGGGGTTTTTTTTGGCGGGGGAGGGATTTGAAGGGACTTTTTTTTTTTTTAAGAGTCCTATTTCAGTTGTTTCTTACTGGAGTTGTAAATGGGGGAGAAAACTAACCTGAGGGCTGATCTACCCTGGCACCTGTAGATCTTATCTTCTACAGATGATTCCAGTTATCACTGAGCAATTAGCCTTTATTTCCTTTTATTATAACTCTTTGCTAGCCATAAACACAGTTGCTTCTGTGAAGCATGTGAAATTTGGATAACCAAAAGACTGCCACATGAGGACAGAGAAAGGCAAACAGGAAAAGGCCATATGATTTGTCCTTTTTGCATCTTGCATTCTTTTTGCCACTTTAAGCACCTGTTAATAACCCTGCAGTAAAGTGCTGCCACTTGCTAAGTGACAAATATGAAAACACAGCTAGCTAAACACAAATGGGAACTGAAGTTGCTTTAGCATGTTGTGCCAAGGGACTGCTCAAGTGGTAGAGAGAATGGTATTTAATAGAAAAAAGGTATGGTAATATTTCAAGTAGGACAAGAAAAGTTTGTAACCATAATACAGAGATTGCTACCTTAGCTCATATCTCAGATGTTGCTTTAGATTGTACAGGAAAGTAAATTGTTTCTTGAGTTTCTTATATCCTTATTATACTGCCTGCTGTAGAAATGTTTTATACCCTACAGAGAAAGAGGTTAGCAGTCATTAAATGCTTTCTTTAAAAAGTTCCTTTCCTAGAATTAGGAATTTTCAAAGTGTCTCTATTCTTATGTATTTTATATGCATATTGAATAATATGATACATTTGTGGTTTAATGCTCATTAATAATGCCCCATCTGTAGCTTTAAATATGGCTTCAGGCAGTGCAATATAAATACATGTATAAAAAAGTGATAATGACACCCTCTAGTGACAGTATTCTTACGAACATGTCTGTATTTCTATTATAAATTATAGTCTTCAAGAGGTTATGCACTGTGGATCTCTAATTTCAGGGTTACATTTCTTTCATAGAATTTATTATCAGGCAGTGTAGTCTGACCTGTCTTATTCCCACGTATGTCTGCATATATTTTAAAATTACATTTGTTTGGCCTTGAAAAGTTTGACAGGTGTAGCACTTCTAGGCTGATAAATACACATCAGTAAGTTTCAAGTCACACCTGTGGTTTACAATGCTCGGTGGAATTTGTGTTCCCTTAAAACTTTTTAGGTATATATTAATAAGGGATTTGTTTTTCCATACCAGATAACAGTCTTCAGCACTTAGTGAAATTCTCTGAACTGGAATACAGTTGAATAGTTCTTATAATTAAAAAGAAAAGAAAAAAAAAAAAAGCTGTCAATAGAAACTATGCTCCAGAAGACCAGGAGATTATAAAAGCAGTGCTTTATGTTGGTTGAAGATAGAACTCCTGAATTCCCCATTGCATGATGCGCTTCTTCACTGGTTGACAAAGAAGTAGCAAACTTCTCGGCTGTGAAGAAGGAATAAAAAACAATATGAGACTGGCAGCAAGGATGGGTTAAAATTTTCTGGGAAGGAAAGCAAGAAAACCTAAAGTGTCGTTGAATTACACAGAGGAGTCAAGCAGTCCTAAACATTTAAGTGTGGTCATCTGTTCCTTGAGGCATACTCCATATAAGCAAAATGTTGTTAAGCAATGAAGAGTTAAAATTCTAGATTGTTTTTCTAGAATATAAATTAACTGCCTGCCACACTTTCATCTTCTTACAGTTACTTGTGCAACCTAGGTTCTGTGTATATTAAAATTACGAATAGAGACAAAACTTTTCTGTAACGTTGCATAGAATCATCATAAAATCATAGAAGGGTTTGGGTTGGAAGAGACCTCAAAGATCATCTAGTTCCAACCCCCCTGCCATGGGGAGGGACACCCTACACTAGACCATGTTGCCCAAAGCCTCATCCAACCTGGCCTTGAACTCTTCCAGGGATGGGGACTCCACAGCTTCCCTGGGCAACCTGTTCCAGCACCTCAGCACCCTCACAGTAAACAATTTCTTCCTAACATCTAATCTAAATCTCCCCTCTTTTAGTTTAAACCCATTCCCCCTTGTCCTATCATTCCCTGCTCTTGTGAACAGTCCTGCGCTAGCTTTCCTGTAGGCCCTCTTCAGGTATTGGAAGACTGAAATTGGGTTTCCCCGGAGTCTTCTCTTGTCCAATGAGCAGCCCCAGCTCCCTCAGCCTGTCCTCATAGGAGATGTGCTCCAGCCAAGCTTTGTGGCCCTCCTCTGGTCTTGCTCCAGCAGCTCCATGTCTTTCCTGTACTGGGGACCCCAGAGCTGGACGCAGTACTCCTGGTGGGGTCTCACAAGAGTGGAGTAGGGGGAGAATCACCTTCCTCGATCTGCTGGCCACACTGTTTTTGATACAGCCCAGGACACGGTTGGCTTTGTGGGCTGCCAGCGCACGCTGCCTGCTCATGTTGAGCTTTTCATCAACCAGCACCCCCAAGTTCTTTTCCTCAGGGCTGCTCTCAATCCATTCTTCACCCAGCCCATAGTTGTGGCCTCCTTTCTTTGAGGCCTCCTAATCTGAAACAGGTGGAAAAGTGATTTACCATCACAGTCCAGGGTGGGATTTCCTCATTTACAGGATCATAGGATAATTCATGTTTAAAGGGAGGGACCATGGTGAAGCACTGTGTTTTGATGTGATGTTTATTGTAGATACGTATATAATATACTTGGGAAAAGGTTGGGCTGAAAGAAGGCTAAAACTAAATTGGACTCCATACATCTGCATATAAATTCAGAGCTTATATGATAATGGATGCTAGTGGTTGTAGACAGATGCTGAGAAATAGGTTTAGTAGGTGTGAGGGAATCTCAGTTGTAGTTCATGGCTACTAGCCTTCAAAAAACAATTATGTCTCTCTCAGAAGTACTTCAAAGTTAATAAATACAGTATTATATTTCTGCTAGCTGTAAAAATATTTATCTGTGTAGTTTCCCCTATTTAATTTTGGGCTTCCTCTCCATCAATAACCAATGTTTCTTTTTCTGCTGAAAGTTACGTAACTTTTAGAGCAGCTCTGGTCTGCCTCTGCCCACTGCTACTTTTTCAGTGACTGAGCGACAGGGTGCCCTTGGATATTTTGAGAAGGTAACTTCTGTCTCCCCTTACTTTGGATGTTGTTCTCACCCCTCGTAGAACCTTATTTTTAGACCCTTATTCTCCCTGGTTTTCAAATGTTTTCCCCATTTCCCATATTCCAAACTAAATCAGCAGGATTAATTTTGATTTTTAGTGACATAAAAGGACTTACTGATAGGCTATTGATGCAGTACATTTATATTTTCACTTCTGTTGAACTTCATAGTTTAAAAAAGACTCCTGAGTGTATAGCACTGCAAGAGAGAATTCAGTAACCGAACTGCAGAACTCCATGGGGCAAGCTCTGTTAAGGTAGACAGTTTGTATGTTCACTTTTGATGGCAAATTCTAAATAATTCACTAAGTGGAAGCTTTAATTTTAAAAGTGGTGGTCAGGAGCTAGGAGATGCTTAAAATATGGCCAACATTACTTGCAAATGAAAAAGTTTTCTTTGTGTATTTGTTGCTTTCCTTTTTAGTTTCTTTTCAGAAATACTTCCTGGACTTCTGCAGTCCTCCTCTGTATTATCCATCTCTAACTCCCTCCAGTACTTTTCCCTTTTGTAATGTTTCTTCAGTTACTTTCAGATTGTCTCTATTTGCTAAGTGAAATGTACAGTATTTGTCAATTTTAGTTTCCTTCATGTAGTGTACAGTAAAGCAGAAGAAAGAATGTCAGTGTGCTTTAATATACTTAAAGCTGTGATTTTTCATTGTAGTAATATCCATCACAGCACTGAATCAGAGCATTAATTACATTGTTTAAGAACATTTTCTTCTAAGATATTTTGGGGAATAGCCTCAGGGACTGTTTTTTCCAAGTTCTGGTTGACAAAGGAAACTCAAATTGTTTTCTGTATTAGCAACAGCAGTGTCTTAAGTGACAGTTCAGGTGACACAGTCTTAAGCTCAAGCTTGTATTTGACATATTACGAGTTAATGTGAAAGAGTGCTCAGGTAATAGAATGTTCCTTGTTCTTACAAGCAGATTTTTAAGTCAGCCTGTAATGCCTGTGCTTTTGATACCCTCACACAGTACTCTAAGCTTAATAGCTATTTTTATTATACTGCTTTTCATTTGATACTTTTTTGCCAAAAAAAGTTAACTACGTCAAAAGTATCTCTATTTCAGTTTATTTCATTGATAAATCAACCACCTGTGATAGAGCTGAATGTGTTCCTTGTAGTACTAGCTATACCTGAGCTACATACTTCAAGTGAAACATACAGTAAACAGTTTTGTTTTGTGAGTTTTATATCATATGTAATTCATGTCACACCTGCAGGTGCTGCTGTTTTTTCAAGCGGAGGAAAAGGAAAACCATTCAGCGCCACAAATGACTAGAACCAAGCAGAACACGGGAAAAGGCTTATTTGTTCAACTGCTGTCTTCTGATCTTAAAAACAAAACAAACAAAAAACCCCAACCAAACTACGTAATGACCACACTTTTTCCAGGGACTCCCTTCAAACAATGTCATGCCTGTGTGCTTTGATTTGATTCTCCTGCATCCATCTTTCATTTCTTTAACTCATCTATTCTGAAAGCTTTAAGGTTTTGTTCAAATACGAGTAATTCTTTGACCATCAACAAATGGACCAATGAAATGGTACAAATTAACAGTATCTTCAGCAAAACTAAACTTGGAAAGTATTTTTCCTGTCCTGGGAAGTACTAGCGGCATCTTAGCTGTCTCTTAGCTGAAGACAGATATCAGGAGTCTGGTACCTGAGTTCGTAGCAGCGTATCAAAAGCAATTTTCTTAAATGCAGAAGAAAAATACAGATGCACAACCATACAGAAAAATAATAAAATCTTCAGATTTCTTTTCTGACACCTACATTGATGTTTTCTCTTTTCTCCCGGTATTACTGATGATACTGTAATCAAATTGTTATCAGCATTAAATGCTGTCTGTGATATTGTGGTACAGTCACTGTCTAGAGATAGTGAGGAGTGTGGTTTAACTGTTGATGGTTGTCTAAATGCTGGCAATACTACTGAACAGAAAGTATTTCCGGTAGCCTCTGGGTTTGAAGACCTGCCTTTGTTATGTCTACAATGGAATTGCAGTACAGTAGAAATGACAAGAGTGTTTATATGAATACGGAATTTTGTATAATTTGTGTTTCCAGTAATGTTAGTAAGATTGAAATACCTTCAAAAACGTATCCTCAAAAGATGATCTACAGAGGAATTACAAAAGAAGCATCAAATGTGGATCTGGTTAAAGTGGAATCAGTATTAAAGCCTGTGTTCACTGTGGTATTTGATAGTTGACAACATCTTTAATTTGAAAATATGGATGTGCCATGTAATGTTAGAGATCTGTTTGTAATTTATTTTACTCTGATTTAGAGAACAAACGCAGTGGAAGTGGGTTAGGCTTCTCCCTTCTGTGTTCACTAACCCACAGCACCCGAAATTTCCCGAGATACTTTTTTTTTTCCTGCAAATGTCTTGTCTTTCAGTGTAACGTCACTACTATGGTAGGATGGCAAGGATGTTCCAGGTACTTCCCACAGTCCAGTGAAGTGCCTGCAGTATGAACAAACCAGCAGTTCTGTAGGCAAGGCAGCCTGTTTTGTATTTTCTTCTTCAGAAAGTACATGCTTCTTTTGAAGCCATAACAACAGGGGTGTGCTTCTGCCATGTTAAGCTGCCAGTTACTTGAAGAAGGGGTATGCAAGATGGAAGTGAATAGACAGACTTGTTGACCAAAACTCAGATTATCTCCATTTGTTATAATTCTTCTAGAGCTATTTAGCATTTTTTTTTCTATCCGCACATGCCTTTTGGCATACTTATTTATTTTTAATCTGTTTTGCCAGTAGCATTTAAATGTGTATTAAAATAAATGCACACCTTTGAATTCATTATTGCATTTACAAGAGTTTTAATTATATTTTGTAATTTATTTTTCTTTAACAGCCAGAAATGTATTTTATTGTTTTAATTATGTGCTCATATGTATACTTTGATCTTTGTCATTATTACTGTTCATGATCTTAAGTTTTTGTTTTAAAAAAACTAAACTTGGCCTACAAAAACATACTGTGTAACAGGTTATAAGTTTCCACTCCACCAGTTTGTGTTATTATCTCAAACTCATGAATTTACTTCTTTGTTTTTATTTGAGCTGAAAAGGTAGGAGGTGACTTGACCATTCTCGTATGGTAACACATACTTCTTTGTAGTACTTGACCAAATTTGTTCCTTTGTAATATTTGTAAGTACATGTGGTATGTGTATTTTTCACACACCTGATAAGGTTTATTCTCAGAGGTTTTTGACCTGTATGTTGTTTGTATGATCCGAACTCCATACACATAACAAGAAAGTGTGTATATTACAGACTTTGAATATATAAAATCTGTTCATTTGCTGAAATGACCAATATCTAGGCACTTGCTTTTCAGCAGTATTTTTTTAAGTGCTGGATTTTAATGCTGAAGAAATTTTTCTTCCAGCAAAGCAAAGCGATCAGTACTAATGCAGGTATGTTCAGGTTATGCCAAGATGATTTGCATTTATATCTTTTTTTTCTGTCTAAACTAATGAAGTGAATGTTGGCAGGATGTCTAAAAATTAAATACATCCCTGTTTAAATGTAAGACAAAAAATAAAGATAGTTTTTTAAAACTTGCTTTTTTTCTCCCCCCTTTCCTACAGTCCTGGATGAAATAATGGAAACTCTAAAAACTGCTGGACAGTTGTCATCTTTGTGGACGGCAAGGAATTTTAAAGCATGTTACCTGAAATGCTACCTCAACATTGCAGTTAGTTACGTTTGCTTAGTAAACAGGTGGTGTTGTTATATGCTTTAATACACCTAATGATAACAATAGAGTGAAGAGGCCTCAATGTGTGCGTATTTGTAACTAGGAAATCTACTCAGGGTCTCCATGGATTAAGGCCTGTGCTGTGTGTGCCTCCTAGAATAAAAGCCATTGCACATACTGTGACATATGCAATAAATGTGTCTTTACTTTTGCCAGGTAGGTATCTAGCAAAGGAAGACTTACAGCTCTTCAGTCACAACCTTTTGTTTGGTAGAGGTGATTGTTCCTAGCTGTGGAGCATTTGATCCAGGATAAAAGGGGCATATTTACTTGAGAACAATGTTAACAGGTGAAATTGGTTGCTAGAATTGCAGTTAAGATTCTGAGCACTTTGCTTCATCAGCAGATAATTTCATTACGCTTGTGCTCTTACAGAACTGCTACAAGTAAAACTTATTTTCTAGTTCATATTTTCTTTTTATTTGAACTAAAGTTTTCCTCAGAACTTTTTTTTGACGCATGGAATTTTAACACCTGAATGCTTAAAAAAACACTCCCATGTATTTTTCAGTAGTTTTTTAGGAGCTTTCAGAAGCTTTTTATGAAGGATACTTCAAACATGAATAATGCAGAATCGATTATGTCAGAGTTAAGCCAATGTGGACCTTCCTTGGTTGTCTTACCAAATTAAATAGTATGTTTTATGGGAATGTCTTCCTCTTTAAGTATTCAGGATGAGTGACAGTAAGTGAGTTAGTATAGTTTCAAGGATGCATTCAATTCTCAGAGGCTAAATTTTTATTTTTCTTGTAAGATAGGCTGTTCCATGTTTTAGTGCTACAGCTATACTGAATATTTGTGGGGCTTCTTGGTGTGACACATGCTATAATAAGGGGCATTTAAGATACTGATTTCTGTCTTCACACAACTTGCTTCTGAAATATTATCCCGTTGTCATTAAAGGCGACCAAATCTAAAAGTACTGTTTAAAAAAGAAATCCAAAACAACAAAATGAATCCACAAACTTCATCGACTAGTTTAGGATGCAAGTTATTTTTCAGACTACACTTCTATTTTCTTATGCACTGAAGAGCACTTGAGTGTTTAGCTAATCCTTAGGGTTAGAGATGGAGAACAAAAAATAGGAAACAAACTGCTTTGTAAATTTTTGAGTGGTTAGGCTACTGTCATGTTTGTGACAGAGACTAGTATTTGATTTTTAGAAAGATATTTTGTACACCACAGATCTCTGCCTCAGTGCTCTTAGCTTTTCTATGGCCTGGAACAACGAAGTCATTGATGCGTGGCTTTTTATAATCAAATACTCAAATACACACGTGATGGATAGAGTGAATTACAAGGAAGGAAGGATCCAGTGGGTGTGATTATAGTACCTGACCATTTCTGATGTGATCCCTAGACTGCATTTTGCTTCCTTCTGAAAAAGCTTGAGAATTTGAGTTGATAGAGGATTTGTAAATCCTGGACTGTGTCTAACTACTATTTATTCTAGGATTTGGAAAAGAACCTTAAGTTCATGACATTGAATTGAAAATACGGTGCTGATAGGTTTACATTTCAGTGAGTAGAGGGCTAAGCCTTCTAGATCTTTCAAGCGCATTCAAGGTCATTGAATGTAAGTGCTGCAATGGTTGGTGGTAAACTCTCCAGAAGAGGAAGGAAAAGGGCAAGGAAGGAGAGGTATCCCTATATGTGAAGGAATGTTTTGCCTGACTGGAGCTTGACAGTGGTGATGAAAGGGTTGAGTTTTTATGGGTTAGAATTAAAAGAAAGGCCAACAAGACAGACGCAATGGTGGGATGCCTTTTTTTGACCTTGACAGGCTTGGGAACTGGACCTGTGTTAATCTCCTGAAGTTTCAGCAATGCCAAGTGCAAGGTCTTGCACATGGGTTGGCACAATTCCAAGCACAATTACAGGCTGGGTAGAGAATAGATCAAGAGCAGCCCTGAGGAGAAGGACTTCAGGGTGCTGGTTGATGAAAAGCTCAACATGAGCCGGCAGTGTGCCCTGGCAGCCCAGAAAGCCAACTGTATCCTGGGCTGCATCAAAAGAAGCATGGCCAGTAGGTCAAGGGAGGTGATTCTGCCCCTCTACTC
>VWZZ01007624.1:0-24384 GCA_013399095.1 Psophia crepitans
AAACGCTCAGCACAATTTCTCTGCGGACATGCAGACAGCAGTTGCTCTCAGCTGAGTTTTGGTGTGTTTTGTGGCGTCCCACCCCCCTCCCTTCGGCTGCAGGCTCTCGCTTTTGGAGGCTGCGCAGCAGAGAGGAAAGCCCCACTGGAAGAGTGCAGCCAGCATTACCATGTCACAGGAAGAAGGGCAACGGGTCTCTGTTGAGGGATATTGGTTGTCTGTTAACAGTCATGCTTAATAAAAGCAGAGGGAGGTGCTGTTGAGGGATATTAGTTGTTTAGCGTGAATAAGTTTTAACTGCAATAAATTATTCAGGATTATAATGTGGTGAGAGTTGTGCTGTTTGCTTGGCTCCACTTAGCACGAGCAGGTAAGTGCCTTTCGACCATGATGGAGTAACTGCCGTAGCAGCTGGTACAGCCGGTAGTCCGTGAGTATGGGGAAGTGTTTTGATGTCACACCGATGTTTCGGTAGTGTTTTTCCCAAGTCTGGGACTCTTCCATTGCCCATGTTCTGCCAGCGAGTGCAGGTGCACAAGGAATGTGAACCAGAAGACAAGGAGGCTCCAACCCTCGGCGGACACTGCAGATCAGCAAGGGAAGAGCCTGCCTGGCTCGGCACAGAAGAAGAATCCAGTTAGATGGCAGAAGACCCCAGACCAAAAATCACTGTTGGACCAAAGGACGCGTGGGCAGCACGTGAGGGGTGCGGGGAAGGGGTGGGGTGGGCCCCAAGGGTGTAATTGCCCCGGGACGTCTTTGTCCTGGTCCCTCTCTTTGGAGGCGCCCAGCCCGGGCTGATCCTGCTGCTGCACCTTCGAATTAAATGGGGGGGTTTATGAAATCTGGTGCCTGAGACTCCACTGTGGGAAACCTCGGGTGGAGCCTGAAGAGCGCCCAAGAATAAATGTGTGTCTGTCTGTCTGTCTGTGCCCGTGTGTGTGTGTGAGAGAGAGAGACACCATGACTGGTGTGTGGATGCTGGGGCAGCAGCTCCTCCTTGAACAGTCACCGTTCAAGAGGCCGATCTGGGGGTAACTGTAGGCAACTCTCTGAAAAGATCAGCTGAAGGTTCAGGAGCAATTAGAAAGCGAAAAAGCTTTAGAAATTGCGAGGAAAGGCTTTCAGCAGAAAACATCACTTGCCACTGTGTAAGCCAGAGGGTGCTCACAGCTGTGCGCAGTTTTGGTGCCTGGCTCAGGAAAGAGGTAGAAGAACTGGGGAAGGTCACAGAGATGAGGAATGGCATCCCCACAAGAAGAGGCTGAATAGATCAGGCCTGCCCATGTCAGAAAAGGGACAAAGAGTGCTAGGGATGGAGACACCGATGCAGTGGTCGGAGAGTGGTCACTCAGCACTTTTCACACCGGGCAGGGACACCGGGCAAAGGGATGGCCAGCGAGTCCGTCTCAGGATGTCGTGAAACCAGAAGTCTAAGTGGACTCAACAGGGAGTTAGATAAACTGGTGGAGGGCTGGAACTATGAAAATTGACAGCCTACATACCCTGCGTGTACAAAGAAAGCTCACTCATGGAACTCAAGACGCAGGTACCAGCTCACCCGAGGCCTCCTGTTGCACAGAATGAAGCTGGTGAGCACAGGATGAGACCAAACCCTGGGAGTGAGAGGCATCTCCAGCCTGCCATAGCCATCTGTGCTGAACATGGAGATCTGCTCTGCAGGTCCATGCAACCGTGTGCAGAGAAGGTCTTTGCACTTTCCTTCTTTGGCTGCAGATGCATAACAGCTCTGCAAAAAAACCCAATTATATCTTTTTATCATTCCCTTTTTCCCCGTAGAAGACATGCAACCTGCCTTCTGGCTCACCCATGGTATGCACAAATAGCAGTGCTGTGGAGGCTGTGGTCCTTCAGAGCTCCTCTCAGCCTTCGCTGCCTCACTGAAGAGAGCCGGATGCCCGGGACCAGCAGCAAGGCGCTCCTCCACCTCCTGCTTTGCTGTAGGGCTGCCTGTCCCTGCCAGCAACCCGCTCCCAATATAGTAGTGGCAGAGGTAACCTAGGGTCTGTGTTCCTGAACCCCATCACCCCCGCTGTGCAAGCTCACCACTTTATGGGGAAGACAGTTCCGAGGCCTCCATTCTCCATCAGGAAGCAGGTGAAATTTCGGTAGGTAGGCTCCATCCCCGACACCGAATGGCAGCCGACAGACAGGACTGCATTAACGTTAAAGGATCAAACTGCAGGATGCTGGCACGTACAACATGGGTGCAGCCCAAACAGCAGTGCCTGCAGTGGCTCTCACTTTCCAGGGGTGGGTGAAGGAGACGGTGCCATGCTGGTGGTTTTGTCAGATTTCCTATGGGGTCACAGGCTCTTCTTCATCATGGCAGCGGAAGAACGGAGAGACATTTCTGGAGACAGAAATCTCTTGTTGTGGGCTCACTGTACCCACTTCCCTCTGGAGCTGAGGTTCTTCACCAGGAGGTGGCATGGCCATCCATTGTTTTCTGGGGAACACCCAATGTTTTGGGGAACACCCAAGCCCTCCTTGGTGCTCCTGCATGAGGCCACAGGTGGAGGCAGGAGAGAAAACCTGACCAAGGTGTCGCTGAGATGCAGTCTCACCTCGGAGGCTGAGGACCCCTGAGTGATGGCAAGTTCCAGTGTCATGATGGTATGGTCCTCTGCAGTCTTGTTGTGAAAGCGCTTGTTTGGGAAGGCTGGGTCTCCAAATTGCTGCAGCAGAACCCACCCCCTCCCCCAATGGCTCAGAAGCAGGTGCAGCGTGTCTGCTGCTACTTCTTTGTTAGGATTTTCTGCAATGAAGAAAATGTCAACAACTATCCCAGAAGCCATTATTGTCCCAGAGCTCAACTAGCAGAGGTTGGGAGAGGCAGAAGCAGGAGGTACAGGTGCAGTTCTGCACCTAGACTGCAGCCTGTCGGCTCAGTGCTGTGTTAGAGGGACCAGATTTAAGGTTTTATTCTTATGACACACTCCAAAGCCTCCTTTGGTGTGGCCAAGTACCATGTACGTGAGAAGGTGACCTCAAATGATCTTTGCACATCACCAGGAAGGGCTGCGGGAGCTGCTTGGGAAAGGCATGGCTGTAGGGCCCAGATAAAGCACAGCGTTCCTGTTACAAACAGAGAGCTTGTAATTACGAGCAGTGAAGGTGAAATATGGCCTTAATGAGAAATAGCAGGCAAAAGAGAATGGCTTTGGCAGAATCACTGGTGGCTTTTGCTCTTCAAATCTGAAGGCGCGTGACTCACCACGGGGATCTGGCCCTGCTTCAGCCTCCGCTGCTGGAAGCGCTCTCTCCTCCACAAGCGAGGACAGCCGGGGGCGGGGGGGGGAGCTGCCACTTGTCACCACCGTGATGGTTCCACTTGTGGCGGTGCTGCCGTATCATGCCCACAGCGCGTCACTCCTCTGCTTCCTCCGCCTGTAAACGGGGCCAGCCTCTGCTGAGCGCGAGTGCGCCTGGAGCTGGATTTAGTGACCTGGGCAGGATCTGATCCTTTGCTGTGAAATGGAGGAGAGAGACAACCCACAGAAGGCACATTTAGGAACTGGAAACACAGCTCTGTCCCCAGCAGGCAGGCAGGCACGCAGGGAAACAAGCGGCCGCTTCCGCCGTGGCAGGAGCCTGGGCATTCCCGCAAGGCCGCGGCGAGGAGACCCCCGGGACGAAGTCCCCGCGTGCAGGAGTGCACCCGCATCGCAGCGTGCCCTGCCGCCCTCCGCGCGGCCCGGTGCCCGGAGCCGGTCTTCGCACAGACGTCACCTGATGTGGCCTTGGGAGGAACCGGGGCCAAGGGTGCGCTGGCAGGGCGGGGAAGGGCCGAGTGAAAGTGGGTCAGAGCACAAGGCACCGGCTAGGGGAAAGCAGCACAACCTTTTGGGGGAGGGCACAGTATCAGTTTCTTCTCCCAAATAATCAAATCCTTTGGAAAAGGCTGGGAAACCCCAGCTCAGAGCGAGCTGACTGCATTCCCTCTGCCGGGGAAGGGGTTTTTCTGCTGTACGTCCGCGGGATGAGATCCTTGGCGCTGGTTCCTCCTCGGGCGGCCTTGCTCACGCTTCCCCGCCTGGGCGGGCGGGCAGCGCTCCTTGCAGCAGCAGGGCACAACAAACGGGGCACAGGGACCCGCAGCTGGACTCCTCAGGCAGTATCGCTGGGCTCCCCCTGCCAGCATCGCTCCCTGCGTGCTGGAAGCCGTCTGGCAAACCCTGGGGCAAGAGCACCCTCTGGGGACCAGAAGAAATGTAAGCAACGAGTCTCCATATTGCTCAAACCGCGTATTTTCCCACCGCCTTTGCATTTAAAGGGCATTTCATGATGGTGGCGGGTGCCAGCTTGCTTGCCCAGAAAGGACTTTGCCGGAGGGGGCTAGCTTGCCCTGGTCTCTGTTACTACAGGACAAATCACCTGGGCCTCTCTGGAGAGAGCAGGAGAGACATTCAGGCACACAGCAGCCCTAGTTTGTAGAAAAAGCAAATTAATCACTTGATAAAAGTCACAGTGTTTAGGGATAACAAGAGGACATGGCACAAAAGAGACTTTTCTTCATCTAGCTAAGGAGAGGTCCAAAGTGAGTGTCCAAAGGGGGGCAACCAAGATGGTGAACAGTCTAGAGGGGAAGGCATGTGAGGAGAGGCTGAAGGCCCTGGGCTGGTTCAGCCTGGAGAAGAGGAGGCTGAGGGCAGAGCTCATGGGGCCTCCAGCTTCCTCCCGAGGGGGAGCCAAGGGGCAGGCGCTGATCTCCTCCCTCTGGGGCCCAGCGACAGAACCCCAGGGAACGGCCTGGAGCTGCCCCAGGGGAGGGTTAGGGTGGAGATCAGGAGAAGGTTCTTCCCCCAGAGGGTGGTGGGGCCCTGGCACAGGCTCCCCAGGGCAGTGGTCACCGCCCCGAGCTGGGCTGAGTTCAAGCAGCGTCTGGCCAACGCTCTCAGTCATCTGCTGTGATGGGGCTGGGCCTGTGTGGGGCCAGGGGTTGGGCTGATGGGCCTTGGGGGGCCCTGCCAGCTTGGGGTATTCTATGGTTTTATGATTCTGTGAGACTCTCCACAAGGATGGGATACTAGGCAGTATCCTCCTTCCTGCTGTGGAAAGGGACGTGCTGATGGGAAAGCAGTGAGGTTGGGTGCTGCTGGCTGTCTGCTGCCTTCCACCATATCAGTGGTGCACGGTGGGCACACATCCATCGGACCCTGCAGGGGAGGGTCACTTTAGTCACGTATCTCCACATCTATCTCAAGGCAAGGGAGTTAGCCAAAAAAAAAAGGTTTCTAAATGCAACAAGAAATTCCCAAGTTTGACAGCTGAGAACATTTTATTGAAGTTATTATCTCCTACACCGAGTACAGGCTTCATCCTGAGCTGGCAGCTGCCTCCTCTTGCCTGTCATGCACCTCATG
Organism: Psophia crepitans; assembly: GCA_013399095.1. Taxonomy (NCBI): domain Eukaryota; kingdom Metazoa; phylum Chordata; class Aves; order Gruiformes; family Psophiidae; genus Psophia; species Psophia crepitans. The sequence goes on from VWZZ01007624.1 coordinate 5,388, forward strand.
ACTCATTGCAAAGGGGGCTTGAACAGGAGGTGGTAGGAGGCAGGGAGAGAAATACCGCTTCAGCAGGCAGGCACACCGACCCGGTGGAACCACAGTGCAAAAAAAATCCCCCACAAGCATAACAAGATAATAAAAGATTCGCTAGCCTATCTCCCTCCATTTATGAGGAAGGCAGTTCTCCTCTCACTGAGCCACAGACACTCTAAAATTCACATGCCACTGCAGGCATTTTTGGCACATTAATACTGCAGTGGCTGGAAGCCGAAATGGATGGCATCTGCTGACACACTTCTTCCCTCAGAGAAGAGAACGTATCGATCCTTTCAAGAAAAATGTAAGGTTTTGTGGGAAATGTCATTTTGCGTTGGTGAGTTGATGGTCAGTGATGGAATCGGTGTGTCCGTAGGCCTGACCCTGGCAGAGATGATACGTCCTGCTTGAAGACTTCTGCATTTTCTGAGCCGTAATGTTGAGTCCTGACACAACTCAATGGAAATGCTGACTGTTCACTTACTTGCTGATACCTGTGCCAGAGCTCTTCCGAGCTCTTCCCTCCCTCTGCTCTTTCCTGCTGGTTCAGACCTGAGTCCCTCCTTCACAAATGAGACCTCTCACACTCCGTCTTAAAATCCCTGAAGACATAAAATACCTCACGTATATCCCCTCTCCTGGGACGTGTTAGTTACACCTGAACTGTGCTAAGCCTGCAGCCTTTCTTTGTTAATCCTGGCTGTGCTAAGCCTGCAGCCTTTCTCTGTTAATCCTGGCTGTGCTAAGCCTGCAGCCTTTCATGCACCTTTCACGCACTTCAGCTCCTGGGAAGCCCAGGCAGTGTTCTGGGTGTGCTGTTAGAAGGTCCGGGCACAGGACCGAGGGATCATGCAGACCTTTTTGAGGGCAGGCTGCTTCCCTTCCTCACCTTGGGCTTGAGGGTTTCCAGGTCACCTCCTCCTGCCAGGGGAACATCATGGCACCAGCGGACTCATCCTGCTCCCCCACCCCGCGGTAAGCAGGAGTGGCGCAGCAGTGCCCGCCTGCAGACCACGACACTGGCTGACATGGCAGCACCATCGCCCGCCTGTGAGGACCGGTCCTGCAGACGCCAGACCAATGGACTGGAGGAGACGCGGTGCTTCCCACACGGAAATTTTACGGCACTTCGAAATCTCTCTTCAGTTTCATAACAGCAAAGGCAGGACGGTGCCTTCCCTCCGTGCTGGCACCTCTTGGAACTCACTGTGGCCCTGGCTCAGGAGATGAACTCCCCAGGGCGCTTAGGGATGCCAGTTGCATGGACAATAAAACCTAAAACTCCCTGTTGCTGAGGAAACTGAAAGCATTTAGACATTTCCTATGCTTACACAAAACCACCGCGTGCAAAGGCAGAGGTCTGCATGCCGTATTTCATGTTCTACTCATGCGTTGCTTCTGCCCCCAGTGCCCCACGCCAGTCCTACAGGGGAGCTGAGCATCAGTGGTGGAAACCTTCTGAGCACTGTGAGCACTTCAGAGGTTTGAAACAGACTTTTGCAACTGAGACGGGGTTTTGAATATAGATTTATTTGAATATTTAAGAACTATAAAGCTGAAATGCGGAAGATACAGAGTAGGAATTTGACTGTGCGCATGAATACCCTGAGCAAGGCAGTTTGCCTGAAGTTGAGGATGTAAATTACCTCATACAGCCATATGGATCCACTGGTGTTTGGCCGTTTCACATTTTATCTGGAGCACACTACAGATCGGGAAACTCCAGATTTTGCAAGAAACTGTTCTGATTATCAACGTAATTAAAAGGATCTGACTCAGAACAAAAGGATGAAGGCACAGCTGAGGAGTAGAGGGAATCTACAGGAGGAAGAAGTGGAAGATGCCTGAGTTTCTTCAGTAGCTGGGGTATGACAAACCTCAGCAAAGACCCCCAGGACACCAGGTTTGGCCAGGACAGGTTTTGCCATTTTCCGTCTCTTTGCAGAGCCAGAATTAGCCTCAGGCTGGGCAGAAAGGAAACGAAAGTGCAGCTAGCAGTAGGAAGCGGGTTTGATGAGGATGGCAGAGGCTTTACAGTTCCCGTTGCACAGGCTGCCCCACGTTATTGCCCCCCTGACGTTCAGCCGTACGGAATAACACGCCGAGTACCACCACCCGCCCCCGTGGCTGGAGGCGCAGTTCCCGCTGGAAGTGTCCTGATCCCGATCTTTGGCGGAGAACTTCATGTTGTCATGCACAGTGGAAGCACTGTTTGAGGCCATGGCGTCCCCTGCCAACCCTGAGTATGTCCCCAGCCTCAGCCGGTAGCCCTGGGACTCGTCTTCCAGGCTGAAGAGGTTGTAGTCTGCAAACTTGGTGTTGTTTGCAGCGTCCCAGATGACAAACCTGACCTCATAGACCTTCTGCCTGGAGATCTGATGGATGTACTCAGTGCCCAGCCAGTAGTCGGTGTGCACGTCCCCAAAGCCGTACTTGTAGGTGCTCCAGGACTCGGCCCAGGTGATCTCCGTGCTCTGTCGGTTCCTCTGGATGACCGTCCAGTTCCCGTCCGTCACGTTCATCTCGCAGTACACCACGATGGGGTGCAGCCCTGCGGGCTGGATGACATAGATGCCACTGCGGCTGCCAGGAGAGACCTCGCTGCAGTCCTTGGGCCAACCTGGGGCAGGAGAGAACATGGAGGACCAACAGGCACAGCAACCCCCAGTCTGCTTGTCTGGCCCTGGGAGAGGGATTTCTAGAAAATGGGCAGATGTGGGATTTCGCCAGGGTGGTAAAAAGTCTGCTGCTGCGCTTCCTACTGTGAGTGTGAAAGCAGAAAACCTCTGCAAGGGAAATAGAGTGAGAATGGCACATATTTTGAAAGTATAAGCACAGAATTTGCTGCTTCTGGGTCAGGCCCTTGTTTCCTCAGCCTTTCCCAATGTTCAGATCTTCTCTGCCCTTATAACGATACAAGCTTGGCTTGGTGAGGGCTCTTGTTCTACAGTTACGCAGAAGCATGAATAAGCAAGTGAGCTGTTTCTGCAGCCCTGGGGTTCACTGCATCCCTGTATTCAGGAAGGAGGAATCCTCCTTCCCTTCGCGGGCCCCGTGGCCAGCTGTGAAACCCCAGCAAGTGCCGCTTGGGGGGCACATCCTCTGCTTGTCCAGAGAAGGGCAACGAAACTCGTGAAGGGGCTGGAGCACAGGTCTTATGAGGAGCGGCTGAAGGAACTGGGACTGTTTAGTCTGGAGAAGAGGAGGCTCAGGGCAGACCTTATTGCCCTCTACAACTACCTGAAAGGGAGTTGTGGTGAGCTGGGGGTTGGCCTCTTCTCGCAGATAACTAGTGACAGGACAAGGGGGAAATGGCTGCAAGTTGCGCCAGGGAAGGTTCAGGTTGGAGATGAGGAGAAAATTCTTCTGGGAAAGGGTGGTTGGGCATTGGAACGGGTTGCCCAGGGAGGTGGGGGAGTCCCCGTCCCTGAGGGTGTTTAAGGAAAGGTTAGATATGGTACTTAGGGACGTGGTTTAGTGGGTAATAGGTGGTGGGGGGATGGTTGGACTAGATGATCCTTGAGGTCACTTCCAACCTTAATGATTCTATTCTATTCTATTCTATTCTATTCTATTCTATTCTTGCCCTGTGCAGAGCTCCACAGCAGAGAGGATTTGTGGCACGTAAGTAACGGTTGCAACCTCCTTTGGGATCTTGTCAGGCCCGGTTCAGTGTGAAGCTACCCCTAGTGACGCGTGGTGTCTGAGTGGCCTTGGCACGAGATGTGGAGGAGCACATCCAGCCTTGCCCCCGGACACCGAGTCTGGCTGTCCCCAGGCTCGCTGCTCACTCATCACCGTTGGACCCTCGCTGCCTACACGCCTCCCTGTTCCCTGCGAGGCGGCGGGGGCACTTACTGCTGCGCTCCACCTGCTGACGACTTCTGCCTCTCTGATGCACGTTCTCCCCATTCTCACCTGCATTGGGAAAAAACCACAAAAGTGAGACGAGCGGCCCTGTGCCACAGCACAGCGGCAACTCCAGCCTCCACAGGCGGCCGTTTCCAGCACTGCGTGTGTTGTAGGGCCCTCCAGCAATGCCGCTGATCTCGTTTTTCTTCCTCTATGGTAGGTTTTGGTTGTAAACTCTTTAAAGGGAGAAGGTGCTAGGAAGGGAAACACGCCAGCCATTGAGCGGCTGCCTGTTTGGTCCACTCAGTATTATGGAGTGGACTCCGAGCAGCAGGGATGAGTACAAGGAGACAGTGCTAGAGAAGAAGGACCAAGAAGGAAACAGACTGTGTGTGGTTTCAGACCAAGATTAAACTGCTCAGTGATGGTGCTGTAAATCTGCATTGCTTCTCAGCGGTGACGGAAGGGATTCTTGTGCTCATTCAGTTCATAAAGAGCTTCAGGAAAGCTGTCAGAGAGAAAAAAGAGCTCAAAGCACGTAAGACAGCAACACTCTTAAGAGAGAAATCACACCACCCATATGTGTCAGATAGCATTTCCCGAGAGCCCCCGGCGGTGTGGCCTCTATCAGGGGTGTGATGAGTTTTTTATAGCATTTAGCCATGTGCAAGCTTCAGAAAGAATTTTGGTCGGTCACTTATGCAAAATTTCTCTGAAGTTTCAGGACTACTGGTGGACTACAGCTAGCAAGAGAAAAGGTCTTCCTTGGGATATCTACAGCTCTCTAGGAAAAGCTGCCACATACGGTCTTGTCCATAACAACAAAGGTCGAACTACCAAATCTTACGATGTTTGGTTAAGCTCTGCGGTTGGAGCAACATTTGATCAGGTTCCTTTTAATTCTGGATGTGACTGCCCTTCCCCAACACCACTTTCCACACCTCCCGCTCTGTGCAGAGAGGAAAGGGCTCCTGGTGTTTGGATGAACAGAGTTTAAGGATGTAAGAGAGAAAACACATACCAGGATGGAGGTTCGTGATCTCATCTAAACTTGCTTTCAGTCTTTCCAGGTTTTCAATCTCCAGAGCAAGAAGAGGGGCTAGCAGGGCCAGCACGGAGGCAAAGTGTAGAACATTGGAGTGACGGGCAGCTGAAAAAAGACACACGGTGAATCTGGAAATGCAAACCCTCTGAAAGAGAACTGGCTAACTAAATTCAGCAGAAGTTTAAACAAACTTACAGAGCAGACAAATCCACATTAATTATGCCTTTGCTTTATTGAGCAGCAGAAGTACAAAGAACACTTTCCAAAAACAAACATTTTTCAAAGGCACACATTCTGAGAGAAAAAATTTCACCCAGACTTTGATGACAACCAAGAGGTCTAAATTCGCAACTTCCAATAGTGGGGTCATCCTCTTTGGCCGTGGTTTGGGCCAAAGCGAGGGGGTCTTGGCCCCAGAATCAAGATGTTAAGCCAGCACCAGTATGTGTGTCTTGAGAAAAACATCTCCTAGTAATACAGTACAAGATGCCGAATCTGTAGGTACTGCTGTTACCTTGCGATAGGAGCTACTGCAGCAGCGACCAACAAGGTACAGGGACCTGAGATATTGGAAAGAAAGGAGCTGTTGTGGCCACAACTCTGAGAGTCAGGGGCTTCACTTCATTGTCCCAGAACTGCCTCCTCCCACTGCAGGACAACTGCAAGAGAGGCCGGGGCAGGGGCCAACAGCATTGACCCAGCAGCAGACCCCTGTGTGACGAATGAGGGTCCCGCAGGGACCTGCCGGGGGTCAGTGCATCCCAGCCGACGTCTGGGCCAGGACACTCTGTGCTTTAAAGGGGGGCTTCTGCCAGCGTCTGAGAACCCGAGCAGTTTGGCTCCTTTGGACCTCACCAGGTCAGGGCAACAGGTTGCCCAGGGAGGTGGTGGGGTCACCGTCCCTGCGGGTGTTTAAGGAGAGGTTAGACGCAGTACTTAGGGACATGGTTTAGTGGGTAATAGGTGGNTTCTATTCTATTCTATTCATTCCCCAACAGTTCGTTCATGAACAGCTCCATAGATTTGTGTCCAAAGTTTGCCCACCCAGCTTCAGTACCCTGAAGGACTTAAGAGGATGATAAGTGATTAATGCATTAATTAGTTTCCCTGCTGTTCTGTTCTCTTTTTTTCTTTTTTTTTGGTGCTTTGGGCTCTGGCACAGATATAAGTTAAATAAATGTTGCCTTTACAACACCACCCAAAGCAGGACTGGACCATTTTGCCTGTGGTCAGAAATGGAGGAGAGTGAGGAGCAGGAGGGTCACAGAGACCTGGGCGGTACAGCAGGAACAGGGTCGTACCCCATCCTGAGGCCAGGAGGGGTCACTGGGAAAAGCAGAGCTGCAGCGCAGGCGGCAGAAGTGCAGAGGCAGGGACGCTGCGCCACACGCAGCGGTGCCACCCCACCCCATCCCACCGCGTCCCACACTCACCCATGCCGTCTCTGTGAGGACCCTGCGGAGCGGGCAGCCGAGCAGGCGTGGCCTGGCAGCAGGGTGGCCCACCCTGCCGTTATATAGGGCTTGGCGCCGAGGCGGGGCCGGCTGCCCCAAACCACGGCACGCACGCTGCGGCTGTCATCGGGGCTGGAAATTTATGGCTTGTTTGTCCTCATCCGTGAGCGCCCCTGCTCACACGCCAGCTGTTGCGCTTCCATGATAAGCGGTCCCGACAGGACCTCAGCAAACACCACCTCATGTTCACACAGAATTCCACCAAACTGACAGATGCTCCCGATAAGATTTTTCTTGAGGTTGTTATTACTTACGGGATTTGCTGCCGCACCCTGTGGGGACACGCTGTGGTCGGGGCCGTGCTGGAGATCCCTGTCAGACATCCTCGAGGGTCTGCCTGCCTGAGAGGTGCATCACCCAAGAGGGACCCTGACACTGACACTGCACCGTGGTTCCCACACCCAGTGGGGCAGCCAAGGGGCCTCGTCCCAGCCCCAACCTCCCTCCTGCCAGCAGTGCAACTGCTTGGCTCGGTGCCTGCCCTCCCCCAGTGACCCCGTCCTGCAGGGCAGCCACGCGTGCGGAGGTGCAGGGCAGGTCCCGCAACCCTCCCGAGGGGTCCAGCGCTGGGTTTAGCTCTGACTTCACAGCTCTGGGAAACCTGGGGAGCGGCTCTCGTCACAGAGCTGGCTGCACGCTCAGTTCACGAGGTGGCTGTGGGTCACGCAGAATAAATGCTTAAACTGAGTGGTCCCGGCTGAAGCCAGCGCTGCAAGTGCACAGGAGTGGGAGTGCCCAGAAGGGCAGTGGCGTAGCCCAGCGATGTTGGCTGACGGCTCAGTGACACCGACATAGGACCACAGTGAGCTATTTATTGATGGTTTGACACCAGCAGCTGCTGAGCTGCCGGAGCACATCCTTGTGCCGGTCCCAGGATGCTCCGCAGCACCGCCGGGGACCTGCATGGGCTCTGCTGCCGCACGGCTGGTGCTGGCTGCTTGGCCCCATGCTGCCTTCACCCCCAGGCCCTTCACCCCCCGGCCGCACTGCCACCTCTGCTGTCCTCCAGGAGACCAGCAGGTGGTGGTGAAGGTCCCAGCGCCAGCACACCCACGCACTGTGCCAGCACCTCGCTGTGCCCTGCCTGGCCCCTGCTCTGGGTGACTCCAAGACTAAGTGACTCTTGGTTCAGAGCAGCAAGGGGGACATTTTTCACCAATGGACACACCTTCTCCTGCCCTACACCAGTCCCTCCTAAAAGCCAGCAGCTCCAAAATTAGGTGTGTTCACAGAAAAAAAGTATTTTTGCCAAATCCACCATGCAGCAATATTTGTCATGCTGTGGGACAGCAATGAATAACTTAGACCTGATCCAAACCTCTCCTCAGCCGTTTCCTTTTAACGAATCACCTTTCTTATTACAAGAGCTTCCCAAAGTCCCTTGGTAGGTAACCTGGGGCTGTAGCATTTTTCTCTGACACGGTGCCCTTGTGGCCAAGAAGGCCAGTGGCATCCTGGGATGCATTAAAAAAAGCATGGCCAGCAGGTCAAGGCAGGTGATCCTCCCCCTCTGCGCTGCCCTGGTGAGACCCCATCTGGAGTACTGTGTCCTGTTCTGGGCTTCCCAGCTCAAGAAGGACAGGGATCTCCTGGAGAGAGTCCTGCAGAGGGCAACAAAGATGCTAAAAGGCCTGGAGCATCTTCCCTAGGAGGAGAGGCTGAGACTTGGGTCTCTTCAGCCTGGAGAGGAGAAGGCTGAGAGGGGATCTGATCAGTGTTTATAACTATCTGAACTGTGGGAGGCAACTGGACGAGGCCAAGCTCTTTTCGGTGGTGGGCAGTGAGAGAACAAGGGGCAGTGGCCAAAAACTGGAACACAGAAGTTCAGCTCAGACATGAGAAAGAACTTCTCCATGGTGAGGGTGACGGAGCCCTGGGACAGGCTGCCCAGAGAGGGTGTGGAGTCTCCTTCTTTGGAGACACTCAAGACCCATCTGGATGCCAACCTGTGCAGCCTGGTGTAGGGCACCTGCTTCGGCAGGGGGTTGGACTCCATGATCTCTAGAGGTCCCTTCCAACCCCTACCAATCTGTGTGATTCTGTGATTTCTGGTAGCCACATTTCAAAAAGATGAAAAGGGTCTTCCCAGCCCTTTAGGCAGCCCCCCAAGCCGTGCCGCAGCAGGGCAGGCTCCCCACACCCACCAGGGCACCGAGGGCTGGCACCAAAGCTGAGGTGTCCAGCCGTGGCTGACATCCCAGTCCATCACAGCCTGTGGCCCTGGTGAGCCCTGTCTGTTGTCACCCTTCAGTGCCTCCTGCCACCCTCACCCAATAGTCCCTGCAGCAGGGACCCCATGGCAAGCTTTTCTTGCACTGCTGGCCCTTGGAGGAGCAGTGACAGCATGTGGGCACCCTCAGAGCAGCGAGCCCAGCTGGGGCATGAAGACGTGGCAAGTGGAGCTGAATTATGGAGCCAGCAAGAGGAGGCAGAGGAGGGGACCGAGTCTCCTGTGTGGTGGGGGACAGGTTTCTGCCCCCTCACTCCTCCCCTGCCTTCCCTCCCCCAGTGAGACCTGCTGCCGACGGAAGCACCACTTTCTAGAAGACAGATTGTCCTGCAGCCAGACAAAGCCCCAGCACCAGTGACCGGCAGGGGCACAAACGCCCAGCGGGACTGCGGCAGCACAGGTCCAGCAGAGCCGGCTGGCAGGCGGTGGCTGAGGAGCTGCTGATGCCTCCCAAGGCACGGTGTGAGAAGAGGGATTGAAAGAAGAGGGGAACAAGGAGGAGACTCCAACCCGGTCCTGAGGGTCTGCCAGAACACCCCGCGGTGGCATGTGAAACGAGTGGAACCTCCCCTGACAGATGTGGTCCCAACATCTGCAGCCACTGCTTGGTGAGCTGGCCACGAAGATGGTCTCCAGACAGCACCCAACCTGGAGCAGGCTGGTGGGGCGATGCCCGCCCCACACGCGGTGGGGAAGCGCAGGAGGGCAGCAGAGCCTTTCTGGGCATGTTTCTTCCCAGCAGGACCTAAGGGCCAAGGGAAGGGCAGGGGAAGGGGTGCTGCACAGGCACCCCCACCCCCCCCAGCCCATTTTTGCTTAGAGCTGCCCCCAGCTTCCAGAGGACAGGGATGGCCCCGAGGAAAGGCTGGTGCCTTCAGCCCTCAGCCTCTACTGGTGGAGGGCAAAAAGGCATCTGCGTCTGCAGCCCAGCGCTGGGTCTGACCTCTCGGCAGCTCTGCAGGGCACCTCCAGCCACCGCACAAGTGTCGCGACATGCTGGGAGCCGGTGGCTGCTGACAAACCATTTACCCGCTTTGATCTGCGGATGACACAAACCTCCTCTGGGCCCTTGGTGCTCGCACCCTTCCCCTTCTGTTTGCCTTTCCCCCCTCCTTTAGCTCCTTTATTGCCCCGCGACAGTCGGTAGATCTCCGAAGAGCTTTAATTCTTGGGCAGGTCCCGTATATTGCGGCTGGTAAGTGCCCCGCAGCTGGGAGGTTTGGGCTACTGCACTTTTTCCTCAGGAAAAGAAAGCGCCTCTTTGTGTAATCTTGAGCAAAGAGAAGCCACCAGGTGGGCACGGAATGATTAACTTTGCCCGTGCAAGCGGGGGAGCTGAGAGGCTCACGCGGGGGGGGGTGTGCAGGGGCAGACCCGGGTATAAAGGGGCAGAGGCCAGCATGGAGCTGAGAGCAGCTGGACCCACTGCTCAGGCTCCCAGCGTCTGCTCAGCAGCACCGTGGCGATGGGTGAGTCCTCCTCTTCCCCACGGCTCCTTTTCTGCAGTGCTCGCAGCTCTGGGGGATGCAGGTAGAAAGCCAAGTGACAGCAGTGGGGGCCACGCGAGTGGGAGCCGAGAAAAGTGTCCGGTGACCTTCCCACTCCTGCCCTTTCCACCCAGCTGCTTCCTTCTGGTTCCCCGCTGCTGGGCTGTTTCCTGCACCCCTGTGAAGGGCACGCTGAGCACCCAGAGCACCCAGAGCGCCCGGGTCTATACACGAAGCCCAGCTGCAGTGCTGTGAACTATTTGCTCTGAATGCCCTTAACACGGATTCACTTCTTTCCCATAAAAATAGCCTTTTGTATCCAGGCCTGTGGAAAAACGAGCAAACCACATTTAGGGGAAACACGAGAACATGGGACTGCAGGTTGCTGTCTGGGGCAGGGAAGGGGCTGACCAGGATGGTGACAAAGCCGTTTCTCACCATACTTCAGCCCCGCAGGGGCAGAGCCAGCACCGAGGCTGCAGCTTCCACCAGCCCCGGAGCGCCCAGCTCCCGCCTGCGCCCCGTGGCTCTGCGTCCCCTGGTCCGAGCTCCCCGGGGGCTGGGGGGCTGCCCTGGGACCCTGACAGTGATGGGCACTTTCCTCCCCAGGGCTCCAGGCTGGGACATGCTGGCTCCACGCGGACATTGTCCTCCTGTCTGCAGCGACGGTGATGCTTCTCTGGGGGAGCCCAGCACGTGCTGCCATCTTCCCGAGCGGTGAGTGCGGGTGCCGGGGGGGCAGTGGACGAGCCGCCAGACTTGGGTGCAGCTGCGCTGCCCATTGCTGAGCGCAGCCGGGCTCTGCGGGGCTGGGTGCAATGTCCCCAGGCAGCAGCCACAGAGACAGCGGGTCTCTGCATTCAGACCTAGGCTGCAAAGTAGGGTTATCCTTGCCTCCCACCACCAGCAGATAAGAGGCATTTCCAAGATGTTCCAACTGCTTTCAGAGCACCCAGTGAGATCCAGCATCACCTCACCAGTACCGCTGCCCCACAGTAACCTGCCAGCACATTCTCCAGTACAGGTCCCTCATGTCTTGCTTGATCTAATGACACAGGGTTCCCCGCAGACTGCAGCCACCTCACCAGCCAGAGCCCCAGCGGGGTGTATGTCATCCAGCCGGCAGGGTCACCCCCACGCGTGGTGTGGTGCGACATGGACACCGAAGGCAAGGGCTGGACTGTTGTCCAGAGAAACTCTTATGACACTGAGATCACGTGGAAGGAGTCCTGGACCACCTACAAGTACGGCTTCGGGAACGTGCGGGGCGATCACTGGCTGGGCACCGAGTACCTGCACCTGCTGACACAGCAGGGCACCTACAAGGTCCGCTTCATCGTGCGGAACAAAGCCAACGTCACCCATTACGCCGAGTACGACATCTTCAGCGTGGGGAGCGAGGCCAGCGGGTACCCGCTGAGGCTGGGCCGGTTCCTGGGCAGTGGGGAGGACTATCTGACCAGCTACCACTCCAAGTATGGGGGTGTTCACGACAACATGAAGTTCAGCACAACCGACAGGGACCAGGACCAGCACAGTGGGAACTGCGCCAACAGCTACGGGGGCTGGTGGTACGACAAGTGCCAGAACGTCCTGCTCAATGGCAAGCGGTACATCTTCTGGCCAGGAACGTGCTCAAGTGGCGACTGCGCATCCTCCCTCATCCTGGTCAAACCCACAGATGTGTGCTGACCGTCCCGCAGCGCCCAGCCTCCCGGCAGTTCGTGGGAGTGCCGCCGTCCCCAGCTCAGTGCCCCGTCCCCGTGCCTGCCAACAGCCCTGGGCCAGCCCCAGCGCGCGTCCCGCCCGCCCGCAGCTCCTGCCCCGCCACCAGCTGAAGCAGGAGTTATCGCCCGCAGCCCCGGGCTCGCGGGCAGCTTCGCCCGGTGCCGGCACTGGGACGCCGGCGCTGGTTTGGGGCGGGCGGCCCACTCCTGTCCTGGGGAGGGGGAGACAGTGCGAGTTCCCCTCCCTGTGCGGTCGGTGTATCCCTGCTTTGCTCAGGCCCTGCTCCCTCCCTGGGCCCCCGACGCCCCACAGCTCTGCTACCCGTGGTGGGAGAAACCAGCTGCAATAAACCCTGGAGCCAGACTTCGCTGCCTTGTGTCTACCTGCCGCTGCGACACTGCACACACCCCCAGTCAAGGTCCCAGGGTGGTGGAGGATGCTGGGGGCACCATGTTCATGGGTGGGGGTCCCATTTGCTGCATCCCCTGTCTGAGACTCCCCCTCTCCTTGCTCCGCTCCATGTCACGGCTGGGAGAGCTGGAGTCCCAGCCCATCCTGCAGCAAGGGCTGGAGGGGGTCAGAGTGCCTCCGAGGGCCATCAGGTCACCAGGAGGGGGTCACGCCATGGGGGATCCCTCTCTGGGGTGGTCCCTGGGGTGCCTTGGCAGCCCAGGGCTGGGGGTGATGCTTCAAGGCTCCAGAGGGGTGGGGAGCCCCAGGGTGGTGGGGCAGCCCCACAGTTCTCAGCCTGGACTCTCCGCAGCTGGGTGCCAGGGGCCGTGGGGCAGCAGAGCGAGGTGTCGTGGCCAGTGCTTTCCCACCCTGTAGCGGGTGACGTTGGGTAGCTGGGACGCACCAGGACTCGGCTGGCCACAGGCGACCCGTGCCTGAGTTTTGGCCCAAGGTCAGGGAGCACGCGGGGAGCAGGGACAGCACCTCCTCCCCAGTGAGCTGGACCCGTGTTTGCACAACCCACCCCACAGCGATGGTGCGAGTGTGCTGCGGTGGGACTGGGCTGGGACAGGCACGTGGGAGTGGGCACAAGTGGGAGCACAAGTGGGAGCGCTGGGCGATGCCCCGTGCAGGGTGCCCGTGCCCAGCCTGCCAGGGTGGTGCTCAGAAGGCCCTGAGCAGCCCCTCTGCCCTCGGGGCTGGCAGTGCCGCGCAAAGCACCAGAGGCACCTGCCCTCCCCCGGAGCCTTCCCAGCGCGAAACCCTTGCAGCCCCTTTATTTAAAGGCAGCTGTGTTTTATTAAAGTGAATTCCCTGTTTGATGATTTGCCTGCGACCCCACAGACTCCTTTCCTAAGGGAACTGGCACTGCCCTTGTGCGGCTGCTCCGTCCCATACCCGCCTGCGAAGGCGTGCCGGAGATGCGGAGTAGGGATTTGCAGGTTGTAGGTGTTGGTTTAGACACAGGGTTTGACTGGAGGCTTTAACAACCGCCTAGCAGCGAGCCAGCGTGGGTGAAAACACCTCTGCGGGTGCAGGTGTCAAGGCCACGTCTTCGGCAAGCGGGGTTAGGTCAGATTTACTGGGAAATGAGGAAGCTTTACCCTTCCCCCAGCCCAGCGAACGAGGGCTGACAGAAACGCTGCAGAGAATTACCCCCGAGCTTGGAAAGACACGACTGGTACAACGAGGAATAAGGGCTTTTCGCCTGGGACGCTCATCCAGGCGTTAGGGTTCCAAAGCACATTTTATTCTCCACTGCAGGCGTGTTCCAGAAGTACACAGTTGGCAGTGCGTTAGCCTGATTACAATGCAATTAAAACAAAAACAGCTCAAAGGGGAAGAACCCAGAAAGGGAAGCAGAGGACCTCAGCGAAAGAGGTGAGAGAAAAATCTCCTCAGCCCCGGGTGTGCCCCACTGCCCCCCGCCCTGCTCCCCCCCCAGCACAGGGCCCGTCAGAGCACCGGGCTGGACACGTGCCCCGAGCGGACAGGCGGTGACGAAGCCCTAGCAGTAGGTAATGGGTTTGATGAGGATGGCAGAGGCTTTGCAGTTCCCGTTGCACAGGCTGCCCCACGTTATTGCCCCCCTGACGTTCAGCCGTACGGAATAACACGCCGAGTACCACCACCCGCCCCCGTAGCTGGAGGCGCAGTTCCCGCTGGAAGTGTCCTGATCCTGATCTTTGGTGGAGAACTTCATGTTGTCGTGCAGGGCGCTGGGACTCTTTGAGGCCATGGCATCCTCCGCCGTCCCAGAGTACGCTCCCAGCCTCAGCCGGTAGCCCTGGGACTCATCTTCAACACTGAAGAGGTTGTAGTCTGCAAACTTGGTGTTGTTTGCAGCGTCCCAGATGACAAACCTGACCTGGTAGACCTTCTGCCTGGAGATCTGATGGATGTACTCAGTGCCCAGCCAGTAGTCGGTGTGCACGTCCCCAAAGCCGTACTTGTAGGTGCTCCAGGACTCGGCCCAGGTGATCTCCGTGCTCTGTCGGTTCCTCTGGATGACCGTCCAGCCCCCGTCCGTCACGTTCATTTCGCAGTACACCACGATGGGGTGCAGCCCTGCGGGCTGGATGACGTAGACACCGCTGGGGCTGCCAGAGGGGATCTCACTGCAGTCCTTGGGCCAACCTGGGGCAGGAGAGGGGATGAGTTAACAAAAGCTTGTGCAACAACACAGAGGCACATCCCATAGTCCTCCTGTGGCTGGTTCTGCAAGACCAAGACATTACTGAGAGCCAGACTGCCTGAGGACCACAGGTCAGTGCAAGCACCACCCTCACCTGAGCACACAACGCCTGCGTCCTCGTTGTGTCCGCAGTTGTGCTGTCCCCAGGGCCGCAGCGAGCACTGAGTGAGGAGCTTCTCCTCCCCATTGCAGTTAACGTCATCCAGCCAGATAGTCCCAGATCCTCTCCCAAAATAAGCAGTTCCTGGGGCTGATACCGCCTCTCCGCAGCCGAGCTGCCTACACACCACAGCGGCATCTCTCATATCCCAGCTGTCATCACACACCGTTCCCCACTCACTGCGGTACCAAACCTCCACCCGTCCGGAGCACTGGCTGGAGCCATTCACCAGCCGGAGCTGACCTGGAACACGGAAAACAACAGTAGAGAGGAAATTTGGAAATGAGGGGGACGACACCAAGGAAAGCTGGAGCTCAGATCAGGAGGTACTTTCTGGCTCAAGAAGTGGAGTCCAGGCAGTGCGATGTAGGGCTTCTGCGCCTCTGATGGTTCTCCTGGCTGGAGAAGGAGCCCTTGTCTTCTGAAGTCTCCATTTCCAACTCTTTGGTGTGTCATGATCTGAGAGACTGGGCATGGGATTGCCGTGTGTTCCCTCAGCCAAGTGGGCATAAGCCCCCCTCTCCCACCTCTGCAGGAGCTGTGTTTCACCCTGCTGGGACCGTGAGTACCCTGGGAGCAAGGCTGAGGTGAGACAGGGAATGGTGCAGCCTGCTGAGGTACCCTCAGACAGGGTATTCCACAGGAGAAGATCACTTATTTGGTTCTGAGACATGGGAAAAGGGAAATTGTTGGGGATGCTGGTGGCAGGAGAATCTTTTCTCTGCATCTCTCCCACTGACTGTCCCTACCACCCTCCCATGGGGCAGGGGATGTGTGGGGAGGGACAGCCTTGGCCTCGGGCAGGAATCAGAGCAAACCCTCTGGGCTTCTCCACGCCTACACATGAGCAGAAAGGCCCGTGACCGCAAGGTCCTGTGTCCGCACCCACCAGACGTTTGAGGAAGGGTGGGTGGCTCACGCTGGGGCAGGTATCTCTCTTGAGGGATGTGGGGATCTGCTGACAGCTTGGGGGGAGCACCAGGTTGGAAAGTGCCCTCCCTGACATCCCACTCTGGGGTGGTCCGAGCCATGTGCTGCTGCAGAGATGGAGACCTGCCATGTACCTACCATTCACCAGGTTCCGAGCAGACACAGTGGTGTTCAAGACAGATTGAGTGAAGAGGTTTTGGCTTTGGAGGCTCCCGGTGAGATGTGGGGCAGGCAGGGCCAGCACACAGGCAAGGAACAGGAGGGGAGCACATGGGGCACCTGGGGAAGGAAGGGACAAGGTGAGAGTCAAACAGAGCATCCCACCGCTGGTGTCAAACACACCGTGGGGAACCGCAGCGAGGTGAACCGGCTGCACGCCACCCCAAGCCGGGAGGATGGCACGGGGGTGCCTTTCTGGCACGAGTCTTGTAGCTGGACTCTGCTGTCCCCAGGTTTCCTGGCAGAGCCCACGGTGCCCAGGAAATCTGGCAGCAAATCAAGCAACCACAGGAGGTGCCTTTGCAGATCAGAAGAGACTTGGCCAAAGTGTTTATCTTTAAGCACAAAGTTAAAGAGAAACCTTTCAGAGCATTTTCAGCCCCTCCAACTCATTTCTTCAGACTTTCCACTACACTCTGGGGAAAACAAAACCCACTGTAAAAAAGGTGTAATCAAATAAAAATAATAATATTATTGAACTTAATTATAGTTGTTATCCCAAGACTAAAATCTGAACATTCATTTAAAGATGGCATCAGAGCTGCAGCTCTGGGGGTTACAGCAGTGTCGGACTGCAAAACATCCGTAAAGGGGCGATGTTTCTGTCCCGGACACCCCAGGGTGACGGGCCCTCGGCCCGCACTTTCCATACCCCGGTAAATTCCGCCTCACGTTCCGAACACTTTTACACTCAGATTTGTGACTCCGCTGGGACAGCACTGAAGGGCAGCGAGGATCCTGCTCGACACGAGCCCACCCTGCCCTCTGAACGTGCCCCTGCCCTGCCGGGGCCGAGGCGCACCCCCAGGAGACGGGCTGCTGCGGTGTTTTACTGTGTTCAACGTCTCTGTCCCCGCGGACCCACTCGCACGGGACGGGCCACTCTGACCTTCCCTCCGTAGGTTTTGCCCTCCTGCTCCTGAGCAGAGCCCTTGTTCCTCAGCCTGTTCGCAGAGACCTGCCCTCGCCCGCCCGGACCCGGAGCCCCGCTGACGCCCTGCCCGCTGTGCGGCAGCGGCGGGAGGTGCGGGAGCCCCTGTCCCTCCAGGCAGAGCGGCACAGAGAGCAGGTCTGCAGGCTGGCCAGCAGGTCTGCACCCCGCGAGCAGGGCCCAGCCCCGGCCTGACCCTCCTGTGGTCCCCGCTCTCTGGGACAGGGTGGCACGCAGGATCCCTCTTCCCCCACCCAGCCCCTCCTGAGCAGCTCTGCCCCGACGCTGCCCAGGGAGCCGGGCTGAGGGCAGACCCAGGGACTTGCACACCCCTCTCAAACCGTGTCCCTGGCCTGGGGAGAAGCATCACGGACCTCCAGTCTGCCCTGCTCTGTGCCCTGTGTCACCTCCTGCCTCTGTGGCAAGTCCTCCACCCGCGGGAGCAAACGGTGGGCTCTGCAGGGGGGAGGCTCTCAGCACCCCCCTCCACCAGCACGGCTTCTGCCCAGCTCCCCATGCGCGCACTCACCCATGCCGACTCCACAGGGACACTCAGAGGTCCAGAAAGTTACTGTAGATGTGCTGAGCCACAAGATTTATAGCTTTGCAGTGCCAGGGGAGGGGTGCAGCTGACACTGCTGCTGCTGGTCCCGTCCCGTTCTCCTCTCGGGGTGCGTTAACGAGCTGCCGGCAACAGGGCTGTAACGGTGGCGGGGATGTTCATCTGCTCTGATAAGAGCCCTTATCAGGACCCGAGCAAATACAGCCCAGGAGTGACAAAGGCATCCAGGCACTTCCCATGTGTCAAGCAGGGCTTTTCCTGGATATGCCACCAAGGCGTGTTTGGAGACATTTGCTGAGCTCCCTCCTGTCACCTCCAGAGGCCTCAGCCCTGGAGACCCAGCCCTGCTCATCACACAGCCGAGCAGGGTCCGGGGTCCCTCCTGCCGGGTCCCTGCCGAGGTGGACAGGAGCTGGATGCGGCACACCAGCGCCATGGAAGAGACCCCAGGGATGTCCCGGCCTTCTTCCAAAGCAAACGCACTGCGTGGATCAGCAGCGGTCACAGGCACAAAGCAGAACCAAGCAATGGTGGCAACTGTCCAGCTTGTCACATCTGGGGCTCATGTCAGGGACGGGATTAAAGAGACTGGGCCATGAGCCGAAACATGAGGCTACTTCTGTCTGAGTCTCAGATGGAAGCAGGTATCGCTCCAGGGAGCACCCAGTGCTGGGAAAATCTCCTGCCTCTTCCAACTGAGGGTGCGGAAATTGTGTGGTCCAGAGCATGTCCTCTGCACAGGGCAGCCACGTGCCACCAGCCATCACCTTGTGAAGCCCCTGCTATCTACAGCACAACCTATGGTGACAAATGACACTTTTTGCCCAAGGAAGCTTTGAGCTATGGTTGCAAAAAAATACTGAAAAAAGACATTTTCCCCAGTCTCACATTTGAAAAATGACTGAATAATAGCAGCAGCAGCAAAAATGTCATCTCCTGAGAGAGAGAGGGGGTTTCAGGACAGCAGGGACCCTCCCTGCATGGCTGAGACAGCTGTGAAGGTGAAACACAAGTTGTATTGCTGGCACGGAGAAGTCCAGGTTACCCCAAGGCATTTCCAGAGTTATTCTTGGGCACTAACTTGCAGCTCAGCCACTGGAACAGAGCAAACAGGGAGGGAGGCAGAATTTCCAAAAAAGTTGTAAGTGAATCAAGAAAGTAGGAGATTTTTTCCTCATGTACCTGTTACGTGATGTTTCAAAAACATCTCATAACTCACTTCTGCAGAGATGTGAAGCTTGGACCACTACCTTGGGAGGGATGGGATGTGCCCCCATTCCCTGCATCTCTGTTTCATGGCAGGTCCATGTAAATGCCATAAGTCAGCCAGAACTGCGGCCACTGGGGTGGCCACAAAGCCACGCTGAGCTCAGAGGAGTCCTGTCTGAGACGCTGGGAGTGTCTGACCTGGGAAGTGGGGCATCACCAAGGAGACAATGCTCTTTCAGAGCTCTGACGGACACCATGGATCTGGGACCATGGATCAATGGACCCTCACTGGCTGACCTCCCCTTCACCTCCTGACTGCAGAGCCCACCCAGATCACAGAACAGAATCACAGAATCACTAAGGTTGGAAGAAACCTCCAAGATCATCCAGTCCAACCATCCCCCCACCACCTATTCCCCACTAAACCACGTCCCTAAGTACCACATCCAACCT
>VWZZ01007624.1:25650-43137 GCA_013399095.1 Psophia crepitans
CCCCCAGTTCCCTCAGCTGCCCCCCCAGACTGGTGCTCCAGCCCCTTCCCCACCCCCTGCCCTTCTCTGGACACGCTCCAGCCCCTCCATGTCCTTCTGGTGCTGAGGGGCTCAGAACTGACCCCAGCCCTCGAGGTGCGGCCCCCCCGAGCCCAGTGCAGGGGGATGGTCACTGCCCTGCTCCTGCTGGCCACCCCACCCCTGATACCAGCCAGGGTGCTGGTGGCCTTGTTGACGTGCGTCAGGAAGATTGAACACAAAGATCTAATACCATCTGAGTATGGGCAAGAAAGAAATTCTTGTAATAGCTGATAAGCTCTATCTCCATGTTCACCAGGAGAGAGGGGCCTTGGGTCCCCATCTCATTGGCAGAGGAACGTCCTCCTCCTCTTTTGTTTAAAGGATTTCAGTGCCCATGAGGGAAGATACCAAAAAGTACCATTTATGAACACTGTGCTGCCCGCTGAACCCTGGTTCAGAGGCCAGGGCCTTCCTGGTGTGTTTGCCTTTGGTTTCGCACCAGTGTTGATGAACTTTCCTGTGACCATCATCCCTTCCTTTTCCTGCTTGGCCAGTTTGCTCTGTCCCTGCCACTGCCTGGGCCGGTGCAGGAGCTCCAGCTCACTCGTCCTTTGCTCCTACACTGCTGGGGAATTTGAGGCTTTTCCAGGATCTTGAGCAGCGAAAGGGTAGTCCCTGCCTGCTGGGGATAACCCACCGGCTGACCCACTCCCATTGGCTTTCATCCAGGCCCCTTGCAAGGATTTTGCTTTCCCCTTTCCATGTAAGACCAAGCTGGCAGCTGACCACATCCCCCTTCCCACCCTGTTGTTGGGACCAATGGCACTGTTTAACCCCAGAGCTCACCGGGACCATCCCCACATCAGCGTAAATCAGGCTGTCAAGGTGACTGCCCACTGGTGTGGGGCAGAGCAAGCAGGAGGACACCGGTGCTCTCCCACATCCCTCCAGCAGCAGCTAATGCCTGAGGTGACATCTGCTGCCGAGCAGAGCAAGCTGGTAACAACCGTCTGCCCCAGTAAACTGCCTCCTGACCCCAAACCTGCATGCAGAGGGGATGGAGCAAGTGAAAAGGATCTTCAAGACCCTTGTCAGTGAAGTGACACTTGGTGCTCTGAAATGTGCTATCAGTTAAAATCCACCACGTACGAAGCAGAGGAAGATGGTCAGCAAAGGCTGGGACCACTAGCCTTTCCCTTCCCAGCCTGCATGGACTTTCTGCTTCCATGCAGAGTTGCATCTGGCCATTAAACCAGGAGGCCACTGGCCTCTTCCCTTACTAAAAGTCCAAGGTGACCACTAGCCCCTGCACTGCCCCATGCGGTTATGGTTTAAGCCTCTTTGGGTGAACAAGGCTCCTGCAGCACATCCTGCCCCTCCTGGCTGTGACCGTGGTGCTCGGCAGGGAGGGAAGAGGCACCCAGAAGTGACCAGGAGATGCCACGGTGCAGTGCTGACACCTATGTGCAGAACACCCGACTCTGCAGCCCCGCTGTCAGCTGGGGACAGGAACGGGCAGAGACCTTGTGTGAGGTGCTCCTGGTCTGAACCATGAGTCAGAAACATCTCACGGTCATCACCAGGCAGAGCCCCTTCCCCATGGCTGTCTGTGGCCAGGGGACCTCCAGGGCTGGTGTCTCATTCCCCTGGGAACTCAGCAAGACACCTTCCCACGCCTGGGCAGCTCCTCTCTCCCCTTCAGAGCATGTCTCCTGCTCCCCTGTGAGCCCAAAGGACAACGTGAGACATGGCAGGTCTCACATATCATGTCACCTACATCCTGATCTCCTCCTAAACAGTCTCACGACACAGCGTGACCGTTGGCTGGCACAGGAGTGAACAGGAAAACAGCTACGTGTAAGCACTGGACCAGCGTGTAAACCTGCCATTGAGAAAGAAATTGCTTAAAAAGGAAGGATTTAATGGCTGGCAAACACAGACCAAGAAACAAAATGCTCTGAACAGCTTCACGGCTGCTGGCGAGCAGCAGACGTTGTGCGGCGGTGCCATCTGCTGCCTCCAGCCGCCAGCGAGCTGAGCCTGGGAGCCCGCTCTGCAAACAGCGCAGCAGGTTCAGGGATGGAGGGGCACGCTGCGCCTTACCTTCCCTCTTCCCAAACCTGGACTTTAGTGGATGAACTGATCAGCCAGCCAAGAACAAAGTTAAGTGCTTTTACAGTGGTACCTCTGCACCACTGCTTTAAACCACCGTGATAACCCAACACACGATGTTCTCCGATGGAGAAGGAGAGTCCCCGGTCTGCCACGCGGACTCTGTGTCCGTGAAATTTCAGCCCGGGGAATGGCTGGGGTTGTCAGGAGCCACCTTGTAGGTAGGGCAGGTCATGGCTAATCTCATCATCACTTTGTGCATTGCAAGTACTGCAAGTCCTCAGAGGAAACGGGCTCGAGGAGTTCGCAGTACGTAGACACAGTTACCATGGACGGGTTTTAGCAGAGACAGGTCTGAAGACGGCTTCTGAGAGGCAGTGCTGGCACTGGGCTGAGTGTGACAAGAGCTGCCTAGGGGGAATTTTATTGGATTTAAAATTAAAAATGTTAGTCAAATTCTCTAATTATATCCCCTTTTCTCCCTTATTCATATTCGAACACAACAGTTGTGCTGAGCTTTGGCACGTTCCTGGTGTCCCCAACACCCGCACAGCAGCCGTGCCGTCCCCTTGGCCAGGCTTGTGAGCACCGTCCCTCGGCACAGCACGCACAAGGTCCCTGCAGGGGGACAGCCTCATGGGGACCAGACACAAGAACATTTGCCAGCATTTTTGGTAAAATCCAGCTCTCCAGACAAATCCTTTGTATTCCAAACCCAAGGATGGAAGAAACAGGATGATGCAGATGTCTTCATGTCATCCTGGGGCCATCCTCCAAAGAGGCACTTCTAACACCCTTTTAGTTTCAAGCCAGTGAATTTTCATACGCACTCACGGCATGTGCAGCCCCACGGCGACGTGGCTGCCAGGTTTAATCAGCTCAGCAGAACATCACTTGCTTTACGGTGTTCCCACACTCGATTACAGCATCCTCTCCCCTCGGCCCTAGCCAGGAAATATTTTGAGGTCAATGCTACTTGTCTCATGGAATACCTTCCCGGGTGTTAGGCAGCAAAGTGACTTGTCTTTCTACACTGTCCTAATAATTTGGCTATGGGACAGGCTTGGCAGGGCTCAGCCAAGCCCCAACTGCAGCCATTATTGCCCTGTCCTGGTTCCCGCCCCTCAGGAGCCTGCCGGTCCCCGCCAGGCTGACCCTCGCCTCGCGGTGGTTCCAGCAGCACCGTGGTCCAGCCTCGCGAGGTGGTGAGTGGCCTGGGAAAGGCTCTGGCTCCTGGGGGACCTGAAGCAATTCCTCAGCCGGGGCACAGACACCGTGCCGGGATAGGCGCCATGTCCATTAGCTGGGGTCACCAAGCTTCCCCAACAAGGGAAAACCGATTCCAGAGCAGCTTGACGTTGCCTCCCCTGGGCAGCGCTGAGTGCTGCGGTGAGAGCTGTGTGACTTGGCCCTGGGACGGGTGTACCCTCGCTCCTCTCAGTTCCCTGGTCAAGGAAACACAGAGCTTATGGAGGAGCTTCCCTGCCTGCTCCCCCGCCTATGAAAAATCCTTCTTTTAGGCCAGAGCCATTTCTTACCAAGACATCAGCAAAGAGAGGGGAGAGGACCCCTTCTCAAAGAGACCCGTGGCTGCCAAAGGAAAGGTGCTGTGGTCAGATGCAAAGGCCACCTCAGGCGCAGAGGTGGCCACATCTCCCTACTTCTTATCCACATGGGTACCAAAGAGGGCCCCGAACCTGCAGGACGCCCCAGAGCTGCGGCTGACCCCAAGGCAGAATTTCCCCTTGGCAACACTCAGCTGTGAGCAGATAGTTCCTGGCCAGGAATTTGGGAGGGTTGGGGTTGAGATGCTGAGCAGGGTTTGGCCGTTGCACCCCTGTGAGCTCATCAGGTGCCCATCCCACCAGGATCCTGCCTGCAGGGCAGGGACACGGACGTGGTCTCACCACCAGGCAGGCGGCTGTTGGCGGTGATTGACTGAAATCAGTCAGGGAAAACTGCGACAGAAACTTTAGCACGGTCTCCGTGGAATATATCAAAGCAGCGTCAGTCAGCTAACAGGATAAGTAACAGGAGCTGTGTTCCTCAGAGAGGAGCGCTAACGGGATATCGCTTTGTGCAGGAGACAGTTTGATGTATCTGGGCCACTGCTAACTAACTCCTCCCTGAAGTCCCCTCTTTGTGGGTCTTCTAGTTCCAGGATTAATCAGCTCTCTCCTTTTTATCTGAAAGACACGGGCCATCAGCTGCCCGCAGCTCTGCATGCAAAGCACCGCGGGAGCCCACAGTACCCTCTGGGGAGCGTCGGTGGGGACAGCACAGCGGCAGCCTCGACCACCCGCCCAGGGGCTGTGTCCTGCTCACAGCTCCTGCTTTGTTTATGGTGGCTCCTGCCTGCACGATGCCCGGGGAGCTGGCACTGAGCCTGGCATTGTGTGGTCCAGCGGGCACTGGGGTGCAGGACAAGCCCTGATTTTGGTTCCTGACAGCAACCTGGGGTGCAGGGGAGAAGCATGTCATGACCCACATGGCTAAAGCTGCATTTAGGATCCTAACTCAGGCACGTGGGGCAGGGCTGACTTCTCCTAGTTTGTGAATCCTCCCAAAACCAAAAGTCTTCCCTGCAGAGAGTCACAGGGCAGGAGAAAGGAGGAGAAAACAAGAGACTCATAGAGAAGGACTGAAATGCCTTTCTGAAGGAAACCCACAGCAACCTCAGCCGCCTGTGCCTCGGGGGGTAACAGGCCAAGTGGCCCCAGAAGGACTCAAACATCCACCAGTTTTGTGTAGCGTAGACACAAACCAGAGAAAGACGGCCTGTTAACACCAGCGCACAGCTAACCAAAGCCCTGAGCAGAGACAAGCTCTCAGAACAGCTGCAGGACTTTCCACCAGCAGAGCCGATCAGGTCCTTGCACTCACCCTTACTCCTGTGCACACATCTCATTCCACCAACCCCCCCCTTCAGCAAGACGCAACTTAGATTTGTAAGACCAAGGCTGACAGCCCAGCAGGGCTTTCTGCTGCAGCCCGCAGTTTCGATGCATGAATTGAGGGCTGGGAAGAGCTCACGGGCTCCGAGCTGCACCAGGGTCCTCAGGCCAAGCTGCAGTCACCTGGAAAAGAGGTGGGAGCAGGCAGAGCTTGCCCCAGCCTTGCTGCCACAGGGCCGTGGTGCTGCCACCAGCCTGGAAGAGCAGGACAGGGTAACTAGGAGGTCGGAATAGTCGTGGGATGGGTGGGGAAGCTGACTGAGGAACATCATTGCTCAAGGTGTAGGAACACAAGAGGAAATAGTTTTCAAGTGCAGATCCCAAGAACTGCTGACAGATCAGCAGGACGCTGTGTCCAGGGATCCAGTGTCACCAGAGGTCTGTCAAGGGAGGGAGTCAGTGACCCAAAGGGCTTTGCAAACCAGCAGGACAAATGTCTCTGAGCCAAAGTGTGTGTTTGGAAGCTGCCGGGAACGTCACTGATGTGGCATCTCCCCCGGTGAAGAAGCCTCAGGCCAGGCAAGCCAGGGCGTGAGCCACACGTCAGCCCGGCAAGACCCACGTGTCACTTCTCCCACCGCTCGTTGGCTCCTTGCTCCTCTGGGTCACCAGCTCCCCAGACACACTCTCCAAACATGCATCTACCAGACTCATAAATCTGCTTTTGTCTCTGAAGAGGGAAAATCTGCCCTAGAGATGCAGCTTTATCTCCTCCCTGTATTCAACTCATTTTCTCAGATAAATCCCCTTAGTTCCACCAGGGTTTGACAGGAGTGGAAGGCTGTTTCAAATGAGTCCAAATGCTTCGATTTCCTATATGTACATCTTTCAACTTTAAAACAGCCTTTTTAAGTGCCAGTGCTTCTTAAACAGCCTTCAGTCTGAGACAGGCATCAAAGGAAGAAGTGGCTGGTCAGGAGAATGGGCTGCCTTCTCGTCCTAAATTTGCAAAAGAATCATGAGATAACAAATTAATTCCCCAACTGACGCGAATATTTCATGCTGAAATGGTTTTCTACAGCATCTGGTCTGAGGAGGCTTTTGGGCATGCGTTTGTACACGGGTGTGTTTCCCTGTTTGTGCTGAGATGGCATCTGGCAGCTATGATGTAAAGGCAACGGTCTTCTACATTCACAGAGTAACGTTTGAACAGAAATTCTTAGGATCACAAAAGTTTGAAGAACAACAAGGTTTTCCATCCTTATGCAGAAAAGTGACCAAGAAATAAGTGACAACTTCAGTATGTTATTATTCAGTATTATATAACCATAAACACTTGCCAAGTTTAAAGAACAAAGACCACAAAGCATCTACTAAAGAACAGAATTTCAATAGGGGGATTTTTAGAATTGCTTATGTGATTTTAAAGAGAAATGAGATGAAGAGGCTTTATTTCTCAAAGGAGTTTATGGCTCTGCAACATCATCTTTGGAGTGCTGAGCAGAGCGTTGTGACAGCACTTCCCACTACAAAGTTCTGTTTCTACCTTAAAAATAATCCCAAGAAGTTTGCTTTCTTGCTCTGAAGGTCAGACCTTTCTCTAGCTGGTTTCTCATGCCAGGGCTCTTCTCACTGGAGAAGATACTCTTTTTGGTTCGCTTGCTTTGGGCCAAGGTGTGTCCAGATTTAGAAGCTCTATGTGCAGTGTATTTGTGATGTGAAGTCTCTTTGCAGGTGCTCTGTGCAGCACCACATCATGAACACCAGCACTGATGACCGTCTTTCCAGGAGAACAATGAAGGAAAGAAGAATTTTGAAGCTGCAGCCCAGGACAGGGACCTGGGAGGCGAGGCACATCAGCTTGTGCCCAAGGAGGTGGCATGGACTGACATGTTTGTTGCTCATTGAGAGAGAACTGAGATGTGTTCAGCGATGGATTTCCTCGATGGGCTCGACGTTTTGCTTAGCAAGCAGATCATTTGCCATCATCCCAAATGTAAAAGTCAAGTGTCTCCTGGTCTGTAATGGCAAAGGCAAGTCTGCAGTAACCCAGAATTAGATCCTAAGGCGTTGCTGGTTATCTCCAGCAGCCTCTGTGAAGGACTGTGCAGCGAGGATGGCTCCAAGCACGCTTCCAGCAGCGTGCCCCTTGCTCAGCTCTGCTGTTCTTCCTTTGAGCAGAAAACTGCCCCACTGACAAAGTCACCTCTCACAGACCAAAGGGAAAGAATGGTGAATGAGTGCAGGATGGAGATGAGGGCACAGCCCTGAGCCAGGCTGGAGAGAGGACGGAGAGTCCCAGGCAGGACAAGGGTGACTTGGGGATGCTGGTGAAGGTGAGGGAGGATGGGGACCAAGGGGAAGGATGGAAGCAGCTGAGGGCTGTAAGTGGGGAGCAAGGGGACAGATGGGGCTCCTGGTAGGGGCAGGGACTGGCAGTGATGATGGTTCCCATCACGTGCTCCTGGCTTGAATGCTAAAGGTGCCAGCCATGGCCCCGCTTGGGAAGAGGCAGCCAACAGTCAGGCTCCATTAGAGTGGGCTCGATCCTCACAGGGATGCTTTCATCTGGCTGCGATCAAAGCCTTCAAACCTGGAGGAGCTGAAGCCGCACGGACCTCACATCTCCAGGTCATCTGTGGCAATAACTCCCTGACAGTGACACCACCGCAATGCTGGGGTTTGCACCGTTAATACGTGCCTGGGAACACTTGCCTGCTGAGCACAGGTTGTCCTCACTGCTGGTGGTTCACCACCCCAGTTTTGGTGAATAGGACATCAATCCCTGCAAACGTAGCCTTCTCCTTCCCCAACAGAGCCAAGCACACAGCCGAGGGCTTGGGTTTTCTTGCAAGTCTCAAACCGCTCTTCAGGAAATCGCTGGTGCCGCCTGGGGCTCGGCTGCACACATCGTCCAAATGCAGGACTGCCATCTCCTGGGCAGCTGGGAAACTTGGTGTGCAACAGCCCCAGAAAACCATCCTCGAGTAACCCGGAGGCCACGTGGCTGAGAAGCCGCTGGAATGGCAGGTACTGCCCATGAAGAGAAACCCAGCCTTTGGGTTCTTCAAAAGCAGCTGCAGGACGAGCTCCAGGGTCGATTAACAGTGCTGTGGCCAGCATGTGTTCAACCCCCACACTAAGCAGAGCGTGATTCCCACCACTGAGTAACGCATTTTTGCTCTAATGCAGAACTTAGCAGGTCACCGTGTGCTGGAAGTCCCTGGAGAGCCAACGGGGCCTGAACAGACACCATTCACCATCTCACGGCACCTTTGGTGCAGTGTCTTGTACACCCTTCCCCAGCTTGAAAAGCAAACGGGTGAAACCAGACCTTTACCAGATGGTCCCGTACCAACACCAGTGGGTCACCATGCCTTGGAGTCCAACAGTTTGCCATGGAGGAATGTTCACGTGGCCCCACACCGAACACCCTCCCATCCCTCCCTGTGGGTCCTGCCTCCCTCAGCCCCCTGCCCTGNACAGCATCTGAGCCCGCAGCGGGGCCGTGCTCGCTCACCTCTGCCTTTGGCCAAGCACCTCCTCCCCAGACTATGCTGTTCCCCAGGTCTGCACCTGCCCCTCAAACCCCAAATCCCTCCTCTTTTCACTACGCTCCCGCTCCCCCCCTCCTCCCCACCACCCCCTGCAGCCCAGAGAGGCAGGCATGAGCCATGGGGAGTGTCAGCCTAAGCAGTTTAAGGCCTGACGAGAAGCCATGCCACGGAGCCAAGCTCTGCGGGAAGCCCCGTGCAACCACCTTTCCCTGGCTGTGAGCTGCCTGTGCTTTCGAAATAGCTCCTACAGCACCTTGCAGGAGCACTGGGAACCCTCAACAGCCGTTCTTAAACTCACCGCTAGATTTATCTCATCTCTGTTCTGGTAGCAGCAGGAAAGAAGAACAAGTGTGACTGTAATAAAGCTTTAGATGCCTCAGCATTAATTTTATGTGTGCAGAAATTAGGGGAAGACACTTACTTGGAAAAGAAAATCTGTGGGGGTGTTTAGGACAGCCAGGTGCTCCTCGCTGTCCCTGTCCGCTTGGGGTGGTAGGGTGACAGCGGGAAGCCGGGGAGCCCAGTGGGTCCTGCCCCTGCCCACACACCAGGCAGGATGGGCACGGGCAGCTGCGGCAGCACCATGGCGGGATACAGGAACTGCCGGAGAAATGAGGGTCGGGGAAGGGCCTTTGTGGGGATAAAGCCAAGCAGAGGATGCACCACAGGGGCAGACAAGGAGGGTCTCATTGCGTGGAGGAACTTGGAGGTGACCGGGCTGAGGCTAAGCCAAGGACGGCAGGACACCGATGTGCCTCTTCACGTGTCCCGGTTTAACCCCAGCGGCAGCTCAGCACCACACAGCCACTGGCCCGCTCCCCCCTCAGGGGGTGGGGCGAGAACCAGAAGGTTAAGTGAGAAAACTTGTGGGTTGAGATAAAGACAGTTTAAGGGGTAAAGCAAAAGCTGTGTGTGCAAGCAAAGCAAACCAAGGAATTCCCTCCCTGCTTCCCGCGGCAGGCAGGTGCTCAGCCGTCCCCAGGACAGCAGGGCTCCGTCAGGCGCAACGCTGACTTGGGAAGACAAGCACTGTCACTCCAAACTGGCCCCTTCCTCCCCCAGCCTGTGGTGCTGAGCACGACGCCACATGCTACGGAATGTCCCTCTGGTCGGGGGGTCAGCTGGCCCAGCTGAATCCCCCCCAACGCCTTGTGCGCCCCCAGCCTCCTCGCTGGCGGGGGGCGTCAGGAGCAGAAAGGGCCTTGGCGCTGTGTGAGCAGCGCTCAGGGCAGCGGGAACACCCCTGCGCCAGCCCCGCTTTCCGCACAAAGGCAGGACACAACCCCCGAGCAGTTACTACGAAGACAGTTCACTCCCTCCCAGCCAAACCCAGCACATCACGTAGGAAGGACAAGCCCAGACGTAGCTCAAACGTGGAGCCAGCTCAGACACCAAGCGCAGCCACGCAGCGTAAGGGCAGAGACGGGTTGTGCCCGGCAGCCCTGCGCAGCCTGCCAGGGAAGCCAGTTAAACACCCACGCTGTACCGCATTTCCCCCACCAACTGACCCCGTGAAGTCATTTCTTGCTGCACAACAGGGCACTTGCACAGGAAAATAACAAGAGATGAGCTTTGTGCTCCTCAGCACCCACGGCCAAGTGAGGCCCGACGGTCATCCATACACCCAGCGCTCTCCAGCACCTTGGAAGAAGCATCCAGGGTGCAGCCGATTTCTGTTGCCAGAAAACACCTTCTGTCTCTAGGCACACTGCTGGATCCTGACACTGCATCATGTGGAGAGGGAGGGATGCATTTGTAGCCCCATCCATTGATAGGCACTCTTATTCTGTTAATTAACCTCACCCTTACGTTACAGTATTACCACCACCTCCTGCCTGATAAACAATCGTTTCACGTGCTGTGGGAAATACAGTTGATTTCTGTGTGCCAACAGACACGACGTTCCGTGCGTTAATGGGCGTGTTACAGGGATACTCCAAGCACAGACCTCGCCGCTTCCAAGATTACAAACACCTCAAACAAACAAATGCCCCGTGAAGTTAAATGCTCTCATTACTCCCCCAGCAGAAATTATGTGATCCTTCTTCTAACAAAGCAATCTGGTAAATAATGATAATAATCTGTAATTACATCTACGATTTGGTAAATATTAAGTGTGAGAGCCAGATACTCCCGTGTCGGCACGGAAACGAATGACGCCGCGGGCTCCGCCGCTCAGGAGCAGGGCTGGTTGCAGTTTGTACGTCCAGCCGCGCCAAACCCCCCAGGGCAAACAGCACCCGGTGAAGTGGGTAACGCGGGTGCACATGTGCCATGCAGACAGCAAGCGGAAAAGGCCGAGGAGCAGAGGGACAGGGGCTGTAAGAGTGACATGGACCAAAAGTGAACTTCAGAGCGGACCGTAGCTCCCAGGGCTGGGGACAGGACAGAAACCTCAGCTTTGCCTTGGGACGGCTCTTATGAGACGTTCTAACTCATACTGAAATAAATGATATTTCTTAATAAGCTCCAACCACATTTTGGGACAGCTTCAGGGTTTAAACAATTTATACATAAAAGGGATCGTGGAGGACCAAAAGTGATGGAAAAGCCACAAAAATATCAAAATCAGTCACGTCCTGCTCCTGTTTCTCAACAGAGATACCTTCCACAGAGACACCAAGACTTGTCAAACACGAAAGCGGCATATTTATATTTAAGGAGTGATACAGTTTTCCATGTTACACATATTTGTAGGAACATAAAATTGACATTTTCTGATATCCTGGGTTACAGCTGAGGGGACACGGCACGAGAAAGAGAGGTGGGAAAACTCAGTGAGGGAGTATCCGCAGCAGTTTACAACAGCAATATACCTGATCAATCATCTTCTGCGTTACCGCCAGGGAAGTAAGTGGTGAGCTACATACACTCCAGGGTCCTTTCATACCGCTAAAGTGATGGGAAAAGGCCCTTGTGTTCCTGAGAACCGGGCTGTAAGTGAGCACCGCTGAAGAGATCTCCATCAAACCGAAATGGGGTTTAGCTCATTCAGTCCAAAGGGAGAGTGCAAACTTTAATTAACTCAATAGCTGTCAAGAGCTCAGAGACCCGCAGATTGATGGTGCTGGCTGCAAAACTGCAGAGCATCAGCACTACATGCCAGTGCTGCTGTGCTGAAGACTGGCAGGGAGCAAGAAGCAACTCACCTCCCTCCTGGTGATGTGCTAGTGCCAGGGGAGCTCCTCACCACGTCCACAAAAAAATGCCAAAGCTCAGAGGAAGCGTCAGCCCGAGCTGCTGGTACCTGGCAGACACCGGGCATTCCCAGTGGGCTCCTCGCACGGAGCTGCAATGTAGAGTTTGGGGAGAGGAAGGAAAATGCAGTGAGCTCTGGGGGCTCTAGGACAGCTCTCCCGGGAGTGATAGCACAAACGGCACAAAACCTGCCTTTTCCCACATGCACTGTCAAGCTTTAGGTACGCAGGGCTGCAGCAAAGCCCAATTTCTGCAATGGTCAGCACCACCCAGCAGCAGCAAACCAGACACAGGGATGTCCCTCAGGGAGGACACCAGAACAAGCCCCTCTGGGTCCACAGGAGTGGAAAACCAGAGTGAAAGTCACTGACAACCGTAACTACACTCCTGCGTATCACGCGCTGCCACCTCTCCCTGCTAGCTGGCAGGTGACAGAGCTGAGCTACTGTACAGTTATCTCTGACCAAGGGAGGAGAACCCATACCACCCAGTAGGTGCCAGTTTCTCCAGTAAGGCACATGGATTCTTAGCACACTTGTCGGGACGTACCTTCACTACGGGCTTTGTGACCCTCAGATGACAAGGGAAAAGAGCCATCCTGAAAGCTGTCTGGCGAGCTTTGTAAGTGCTGCAGCAGAAGCATCCAGGTGTGGAGAAGGGCAGGGAGACACCAACGGATCTAGGGGTGCAGTGGAGTACGGGATCATGGGCAGGTAACTGGGAGAAGAGAAGGGAAGATGGGCACGAGAAGGCACTCCAGTGCCCCTCTACTGCGGGGCCTTTTGCACAGCCTGAAGACGGAGGGTGGATGTATGTATATATATTATTAATGAAGGGCACCTTCCTTCTCAGCTCACTGCCTGGCCCCTTCAACATAAGAACGGCTGAACTGAATCAGCCCAAGGGGGTATTCAGGCCAGCACCATCTCTGTGACAGCCGCGAGACCAGGGCAGCGAGACCTTACAGTTTCCGTGAGAACTTCTGAGCCTCCAAATACCTGCAGCTGAGGGATCTTCCAGGCTGGATGTGGTTTCTGTCCTCCCTGGACAGCTGTTAAGCAGGTAGGAATGGTCTCTTGGCTGTCAGGGGCTCCTGTGCGCTGGGAAGCACATGACATCATTTATGCAAATCAAATGGCAACGGGTCTCCCAGGCCCCCACGCTGCCATGCTGCTCCGAGGGACGGGACTCAGGTGACAGGGTCCTTCTCCTGCCTTGGGCTGGCTGCCCGGACACCATCATTACCAGGCTGGGGCAGGGGCGGCGGGCAAACATCTTGTGGCTCGTCAGGGCTCCGTTTGACTAACGCCACAAATTGCTGCCTGTAGCAGCACCGCAGCGTGAGCAGCAGCGCCGCACCAAAGATTTCGGGGCTGAGAAGGCAAGCGGGAAGGTCTGGCAGCACAGTCTGCTGTTATCCAGGAACCTGTAGGGTGTGAAGCTGCAGCTACACCAGCTCCCCACATCCCTGGGTGGACACAGCAGGATTCCCCTGAGCTCCTGGCTCTGGGATCCAAAAGGTTTCTGCCGCTACAGGCGAGTTCAGAAGCAGCAGTGGAATTACTGCGGTTGCGGACAGGTAGGAGGCTCCCGATTCTCCCCGCTGCGCTAACGGGAGTGTCTGTCCCAAGAGTCAGAGATATCAAACCTCATCCTAGAGGTCAGTTTGAGTTTTGCATACTCAGAAAGTGCTTCAGCTAGGCACGCGAAAGGACTTCAACTCAAAAAGGACAATCCTTGATTACTAAGAATCATTCTAAAAGACCTTGTGATCTGGCCTCTTCTCGCAGATAACTAGTGACAGGACAAGGGGAAATGGCTGCAAGTTGCGCCAGGGAAGGTTCAGGTTGGAGATGAGGAGAAAATTCTTCTCTGAAAGGGTGGTCGGGCATTGGAACGGGTTGCCCAGGGAGGTGGTGGAGTCACCATCCCTGAGGGTGTTTAAGGAAAGGTTAGATATGGTACTTAGGGACGTGGTCTAGTGGGTAATAGGTGGTGGGGGGATGGTTGGACTAGATGATCCTTGAGGTCACTTCCAACCTTAATGATTCTATTCTATTCTATTCTATTCTATTTTACTAGAAACATTTTGAGACACATGAAAGTTTCGGTAGGTAACTCAAATACGGAAAAACAACAAGCTCTGCCCGCGCCTTGACTTCAGGCATGCGAACAGGTCACTGCAGAGTGCAGCGAAAACACCGGAGAGCTGTCAGTGTGATTCCATATGGGAACAGAATGCCACTTCAAAGCTTCTGGGAGTGCGTGAGGAGCTGAACCACCGGCGGAGCATACCCTGCCGAGCGCACACAGGAAAGGGTCGATCTCCGTTTTGGCCACAGAAGCAGAGAACTGGCACTGCAGGGATCAGGAGAAGCACAACTGTCTTACGGCGACAAACCAGGACAGCTCTTCGCAATGCCGCAAGACGGCTGGGTGCACTCCTGCACCTGGAGAGCTGCAAAAAAAGGTCACAGGCTCTTAGAGACACGATAACATCTACCAACACACGGGCTTTGTAGCTTCTTCGAGGGATGTCTGTTCCTTGAACCCTGCACAGATGCCACCACCACTTTAGACATATTGTTACAGGCGTGTACAAGGTGGTGGTGTCCCTGAAAAGGAGGGGACATTCCGCTTGATGGCCTCACAAAAGTTGCAGTTTTTTAAGAAAGGAAATGGGCCCAGAATAACCTTTACTGCTTGAGCTGCGGGCCTGAGCACAGATGCACAACCCAGGAGGTACGTTTGAGGCAGCAGGGCACAGCCCTGCAGCACACCCCGCTTCCTTCTCTCCTTGAAAGCGTGCGCTGCAACGCACAGCGTCATTGCTTCAGCAGAGGAAGGGGCACGGCCTCCAGCAGAAGGTGCTCCAGAAGCCTGCCGTGGGGTTAGCCAGGGCTCCAGGCTGGGCCAGGGCACAGAAGTCTAGAGGGAAATGTCTGGAACACACACGTGTTTATCAGGGAGAGATCAGCTGGAATGTGAAGCGTTGGAGATAAACATTCACCTGCTGAACAACGGGCCGAGATGGAAACCAGCTCAATTAGAAACACGGCTTTGCAGAGCGAGAGCAGCAGCAGCACCAGCACTTGCACCCCCAGGAGACTTGCAGGGTCACTACCAAACAGAACAGGAAAACCAGAACCAAAGCAGGAACACCTTCCTAAAGCTGTTCGGGCAAACACCCTGCCCAGGCTGTGTGCTGCGGGAGCGAGGTCAGACTGGAGCTCTGGCTCAGCACATGAGATAAACTGGAGACACGAGGCCAACGTTTGAAATCCTCTGTTAACTGCACCCCCCAGCAGCACAGAGGCACTGGCAAGCGGACACGCTCTGTGTACACCCGATACATGACTTTCATCTGCTCACAGCTGATGCGTTTGCCCCATGCGTCACATCTGCTCACTCTTCCTGAGGAAAGAGCACATCTCCCTAGGAATCTGATGGAAATAAAGAAAGTCACTTCAGAAGCAAAAAATCATGGAAGGAGGCAATGCCTCCATTGCCAGACAGGAATATGGTCTTTCCCTGGGTCATTTAGGATAAATGGAAAAGAACGAGCTCTTTTTAGGTCTTGGGATTCATTTATCCTTCCCGGTGCTCAGCTTCATTTTTTTTAAAGCAACTGGCAGTGTAGGAAGCAGGTGCTTTGTCTCCAGGGAAGTCCCCGAGGGCTGTCAGGCTCCAGATCAGCTCGAGGCCGATAGCATCTCACACTGCACTGACCTGTCCTCAGGCAGGGCGCCTCGGCCAGCTCCTGTTCTGCGGCCCAGGAGTGCGTCACAGAGAGAAAACACGGCACCCATCAGAGCAAAACCACCACTGCGCACTGACGGAGGGCGTGCGGCAGCTGCGGTGTGACAGCTACAGCGGCAGGAAGCAAGCCTGCTGGCAGCAGGCAGAGGCAGAGGACAGCCATGGGCTGCGGCGCTCGCTCGCTGCGCTCGGCAGAAGCCTGCAGCAAGGGGAACTGCGCAGACACCCAGACAGACGGAGCTGAATTGTTTTGGCTGAAATATACCAGGGAGCTGCTCGGTGGTCAACGGCGTAATGTCTGGATTTAAGCACGGATAGGGTGACCCAGGGAGGGATTTTCATATTCTCTGACTCTACCTGAATGCTGCAACATTTGGCAAACTTCCAGCTCCACTATTTTAGTTTCCTCCTGTCAGGTTTGCACTGTCCTACGGAAACACCGCATCCCAAGCAACTCCAGCTTGTATTTGGCTTTTTAACATTTAACAGCCACATAGCATTAGTGGCCCCAAGCCACGCTGTCGTCCTACAAAGGCACCCAGACTTTCTTCCTCCTGTTACTTCCACCCAAGGAACCTTCTGCTTAGAAGTTCCTTCAGGACAGGCGTTTTTACCCTGTACTGTTTTGTTCCTTACAAACAAAGTTCCTCTCGACCATCCCGTACCCTCCTCTGTACTCACAGCCTCTTCCAACCTTCTACACTGTTCTCTAAAACCAATTCCTCGTGAACCTTTCTCCGCCCTGATTTCCCCTCCAATAAACCGTCAGCTTCTATTTAGCTCGGCCCTCACCTCCCTCATCATTCGCACATACCGCTCTCAAAGTCCAGCAACTTTTCCAAACAACCAGATTAACTTTTAATGAAGCAGCATCGCACTTTACCCCAGTTTTCCTGCACTTTTCCCTGTCCTTCCCAGGCGCCTAGGGGAAAGGGGCTCTACTAGTCAGATGGCCAAGCAAGCCAGTGAGACTGAGACTGCTGGCTGGCGGTGGAGAGGTTCCACTTCGGGGGCTGATAGAGCTCCAGCAGCTGCTGTAATCGCAGGGAGCAGGTCCCTCTCCGTGCACTTTCACCGACGGCTGGCAGGGCAGATGGGGGGACACTGGCTGCTATCACCCGCGCTAGATGAAGGTTATGGGATAAAGCAGTTCATGTTTTATACAGCTGTGTTTTTTCAGTGGAGATTCGTAATAGAAGTTTATGTTTACACTCCATGCTGTATGACAGCCTTACCTAACTTTACAGGTAGTTTGGGGAGCTGCATTTATCCCACACAGCTCTAACTAGTTTGCCAAGGCTGCCGCTTTTCACTCCTGAGGCAGCCATGGCAGGTCTATACGAAGCAGACTTGTTGCCCAGTGCCATGAGGCTGCAGTGATCCAGGATCACTAGAATGTACTTCTTTAATACACAAATCTCCACTCCCGATCACCAAAACAAGGGGTTAGAGGGAGCACGGCTGGGCTGGTATTTTTGTTTGTGCCTGCTCCTGGCAGGCAGCGCGGGAGCTGCCGCCCCCGACCCCTAGTGAACACCGATGATACAAAAGCTCTGTACACGCAGTTTCTCATATATTAAAAAACCCCAACCAAACGCAAATAAAACAAACCACAGCTCTCGAGCTTTCGTCCTTCAGAGGAGCAGCACCCAGGGGTGCCCAGGCCTCCGGCCCCCGCGCCGGCTGGCAGCGGGCAGGGCGTCCNTGTGCCTGCTCCTGGCAGGCAGCGCGGGAGCTGCCGCCCCCGACCCCTAGTTAACACCGATGATACAAAAGCTCTGTACACGCAGTTTCTCATATATTAAAAAACCCCAACCAAACGCAAATAAAACAAACCACAGCTCTCGAGCTTTCGTCCTTCAGAGGAGCAGCACCCAGGGGTGCCCAGGCCTCCGGCCCCCGCGCCGGCTGGCAGCGGGCAGGGCGTCCACCGCGCACCTGGGAAG
>VWZZ01007624.1:48421-66760 GCA_013399095.1 Psophia crepitans
GAAACTTGTTAAAAATCACACTTCTGGTCTGGCCGGTGGTGCTGTGCAGATGAGTTCCCCTGTAAGCGGTGGTTACTCCTCGCCACTGCCCCGCCACAGCAGTGGTGCTTCCTGCCCTGTATCACCTCCCATTTCTATGGAAACTTGAGCATCTTTGAAGCCTCAGGGAGGGGTAAGAATTGGCCGAGGTATCAAAACATATTGGGCTGCTAAACTGTCAGATCGCTGAAGAGCAGGAGACTCCACAAGCAGGGCACGCTGGGGAGCTGCAGGATTTCTCCTTGGTTTTCAGGCCTGCTCCAGGAAGAGGGAATAGTGTCAGCAGCGACAGCCTCCTCTGGAGGTGGCTCTTTTCCTGGCTTATTTTCTTTCCTACGTAGCACCAGTTGCTGTGGCTGTGAGATACCTGTATATCGGTGTCCACAGCGCAGCTTCTGTGCCTTGTGCTTTACCTTGGGGCTGTGAGGAAATGTCCAAGAAAATTGGCTTTGTTGGAGTTGTAATTTGGCTTCCTAATGAGAATCTTAAAAACAATAATAAAAGGTTAGTTGCACTAAAATTTTCTTGAAAGACAAAGCAGATGCAGGGTATGATGAGCGATTTGCTGTGGCTGGTAGCTCTGCCTTCGCAGGAGCGTGGAGCAATCTGCTTGTTCCTGCAGAGACTCTCATAATTAGCACTTGCGCTGCGGCGGGCTGAGCTGCTGTAGTTGGTACAAGTGTGCTTTGTACTCTCTGCTTGCTTTTCTGCCAGAGGAGAAGGGAAAGATGCTTTTCTTGCCTCTCTTCATAATTTCTCCACTTAAATTACCATCAGTAAGCATATGGCAACTTAAGCAGGCTGCCACGGCGTGAATCAGTATGGATTTACACTGTGTTAGCTTTTCTGGTAATTGTGCCTGTCCGTAGCCTATCCACGGAAAGTATGAAGGAGCTTATATCTGTTTACACTGACAGTTAATTACGGCTTAGGCAGAATGGGCAGAGATAGCTACTCCGCTGTAATTCGTAATGCTGTCTGTGTGCACCCATTAATCCTAACGGCCGGAATAACTTAACCTTGAGGCTGGTTGTGATACGGGAAGCAGGGGGTGTAGTTGGTGAGAAATTGCCTCGTGCTGTGCTAACGCAGGCGGCTGCTCTGTTGGAAACCGAAGGAAAGCGATTTGGGGTTTCAAAGCTTTTGGATTTTTTCCTCCGAACATGGGGGGTACCGGGTAGGCTGGTGATTTGCATCTAGGGTTTGTGGCACCACCCTAAGGCTGTAGCAGTCCTGGTTCCCCAACAGTTACTGTTGGGTGTTCAGTGGCAGCCTGTACCATGTCTTCTGCTTGTGCCTGTGATGCAGTTTGTACTGTTTTCCAATGAATCAGACTGGAAAAGCTGAAAAGTAACGTGGCTGTGCCGTGAAACGTTCCGCCATACGTATTCCCCTTGTGCAGTTCAGCTGAACTGACGGTGGTGTGGCACCTTCTGTGTGCCAGTACGGAGCAGGATGGGCATTTCAGCTGCAGAAGGCTCCGGTGTGTCCTGGTCTGAAAACCTCTCGGATTTAACGCAGCATCTCTGACAGATGCAGAGTCAAACCGCGTTGTAGTGATCCTCAGCTCTGTGCATTCTGGCAGTGAGGGTTCAATGGAATTTGATTGTATTGTGCTACTGTGATTATGCTTTCCACTGCAAAAATCCTGTTTTCCTGAGCTGCCACTTCTACAGAGAGTACGAAGCACGTTTAGAGAGGTACAGCGAACGCATATGGACGTGCAAAAGCACAGGAAGCAGCCAGCTGACGCACAAAGAGGCTTGGGAGGAGGAGCAGGAAGTTGCTGAGCTGTAAGTACCAGTGCAGAAATTGGTATGTGCCTATCGTTAGGCATTGGGGCAGAGGAGTGGACTTGGAAAGGATAAGTGATTGCTAGTTTATGGGGTGAGGTAAGTAGCTTTTTACTGGCTGTAAGTAGATCTGGGTTTCTGGAGTTGAAAGCAAATAAGGTCCAAATTTGATGCCATCACTAATGCAGTTGAGTAATGTACTTATTTAATGCTATATCTTGGTATTACTTGAACCAAAATAGTTCAGTGTGTGCTACTTGGCATATTTTAAAGCCCCTTGGGTAACGGGAATTTTATGGGGACAGGGGGAGGAAATTATCCTTGAAGGAGGTGAGGTAAAAGTACAGTAAAAAGAGGCTGTTGAAGAGTTTCATATCAGCCAGGTCCACAGCTGTAGTTATTTTTTTCCAGAGCTGAATTGGAATCAGGTGTTGTACTAAATAAAAAATATTTTTGAGTGAGATTTTGGGAATCTGCTCTACTTGGAACAATAAAGAGCAAAGGGAAACCAGCAAGAGCCGTTATTCTGTTCAGAGCACCAGTGTGCCCCCGGACTCGCTGTCCCTCACCTCCCCTCTAGCACACAGCACAGGTCCCGAATCCTTGGCTGAGATCCAGCCTGACGCCTGCCGTAGAAGTGTATTTTCTGTTAAAGGTCCGAGTCTTTGGCTCAACCAACATACATAACTCAGTACAACTTGGTGATCACAAGGTATGCCAAACAACTGGCGTGTTTCTCTGTTCTGTGAACTGACAACTTGGACTTCTGTGACTTTTTTTCCTGGGTTTTTATCAGTAGTGTTACTTAAGAGGTGAAATTATCTGCTGCCACTGTCATGATGAACCCGCATTTCTGTTTCACTGGTGAAAAAATTAATAGCCTTAGCCTAAGGAGAAACACCCCATCACTTGAGGTTATTCACATCCTTAAAGCAACAAATAAGAAACCTATTTGCTAATAGTCCTACTTTCTGTGAGGGTTGAAGTACTACTGTGTTCAGTCCTTCCTCCCCTAGTGTTCTTGTTTGAGAGGAGGGTGCAGACCCAGCTCCATAAACTTAAATTCTGAGTCAAAAACCTCTGGTCTAGTGTCACTTACTTTTGATTAACAGTGTTGGATTGGTTGGCCACTTCTGAAAACAGAAGAAATGTAAATGAAATATAAATGGAAGATTTCTGAATAACAAATTTAGCTACAGTATCTCTAAATGGGGGGAACAACCTCTGTGAAATGAGATTTTAGTCCTGTCTCTTTGAAACAGGATAAAAGTCTCCCAGGCAGTTTGACTGCTTTAGTACCTGATGCTAGTCTGAATGAAAAGTTGATCATTTAGGCAGTTTACTAAAGGGATAAATTTGTCCGTGGTGGTTGTAGAACAGCAAATATAGCTGAGGATTGTCAGCAGTGGGTCCCTGAGTCTGGGAAGCTAAAAAGCTCTTGGAAAAATGGGAGTATTTTGTTCCTCCTTTCAGTACTTGAAACAGACTGTACTTTTTAGCCAGAAGACTGTATGCAATATATTTCTTAGAACTCCTATCTGCTAACTGACCTGATCTTTTAGAAAGGAAATCAGTCAAGTGAATTTCTCTGTCCTTTCTCCTCTTTGAATGAGTAAGTTTGAAGATAATGATGTGATGAAACACACAAAATATTTTTCTCTGGAAAGATAGTTTGATTGTGTAAGCCTGCCTCTGTCTTTACTGTGTTAGCAGTCTTGTTGGGAAGAAAGAAATGCTAAATGTTCATCAGCATCGTGTTACTGTTGGAAGCAAAAAAAAACTTAAAGTAACAAGCCCCAGAACAACAACATGGTCTTGGTATATATTTAACATCTAACAGAGAAGCCGTAACAGCCAGCAAGAAGGGGTTCTCCGTCAGTGCTGCTTTTCCAGAATGCTCTATGGTGTTCCTTCTGGGAAGGACAAGTACAATTTGTATTGTTATGCCAATTAGCACTTTGGGGGGGCACTGGGGGGGGGAAGGCAGCAAAAAGCCCTTGGATGTTTGCATGCTAATGCAGCATCTGCCTCAAATATTGTCCTGGCTGTTAATGTTCTGGGAATTGCGAAATGGGAGGCTACTTTGCATTTTGGCTTTTATTCCCTGAATAATGAAAACTTCTTATGTGCTTGTTCAGCTTGAAGGAGGAGTTCCCCATCTGGTATGAGAAACTGGTACTGGAAATAGTCCACCACAACACTGTATCTTTGGAGAAGTTGGTGGATGCAGCTTGGCTGGAGATCATGACCAAATTTGCAGTGGGGGAAGAGTGTGACTTCGAGGTAAGGATCTCTTTTCCCTTCTATCCCATGCCTTTGGGCAGAGCTGATTTTGGATATCTAAAGGCAGGAGATGAGAAGAATATTAGCTGCTTTCGTTGTCGGAAAGATGGTGAGAAATCAATTTCTATAGAATCCCAGTGACAGCACCTGCTTTTGGAAGCCAAACGATTCGATAAGCAGAAGCATGTGGATGACCCATACTGATGGCAAGAGAAAAATGACTGATCTGTGTGTGTGGAAATAGATGTGGCAGTATAATAATAGATTTGTTATACTGCTTAAACAGGTGATGGTCTGGGTATATATTTAAATATGTATAAAAATACATATTTTGATTATAAGGAGTTAAAAATTATAATCTGCCATTATCTTTTCACCTAACATGTTCCCAGGAGTAGTAGTCTTAAACTAATGTAGCTTGAAGTCAGCTGTTTACAAATCTCTAGCGGTGCTAGAATGATGAGAAACTTCCCTCTGAAACTGGGAATGGTGGGGAAAACTCAATCTTAAGAGAAAGTTATAAAGTGTTCTCTGTTAGCAATCCCTTTAGGACATCTTCTCTCAACTGAGACTGCTGAGAGAGCACTCTGAGCACATGCTCTTTGCTTCGGCTGAGAAAGCAGTATTATTAAACACTGGAAGAACTTGTTGAGTCGGCAGTTCTGTCTTTCTTAGCAATGTGTACAGAGCTCCCAGGTAGGAGTAGCAGAAAGAAATCCTGTAACTGTTTCATGAGGGGGATCATGAGCTCCTCCCCGGGAGGATGTCAATTCCGTGTTTTGCCAAATGACAGTTTGTAGGTCGTCTCAGCTGCTTCCTTGCAGTGTTAAAGCTTAATTAGGTCATGTGTCTTGCTCAGGTTCGATTTTCGTCAATATTTCCGTGCAGGTTGGTAAGGAGAAAATGTTGCCTGTGAAAGTCGTGAAAATACATCCCCTGGAGAAAGCTGATGAAGAGGCGTCCGAAAAGAAATCTGATGGAGCCTGTGATTCCCCATCCAGCGACAAGGAGAACTCCAGCCAGGCAGCCCAGGACAACCAGAAGGAAGCTATCCTGAAGGAGGATGACAACAGGAGGGAAAGTATGAGTAAGTAGTAAGACAACGTGCATACAGCAGGTAGCACCTGGAAGTGAGTATTTGAGTTTATGTACGTCCTGGGCCTGGGCTGCGAATGTCGTACGTGAGGTTTACACAGCGTTATACAATGAAAATCCTGAAATTGTTAGTGGTGCGGCTTTGGTGGCATCAGTGCTGGTGGCTTTCAACTGTTCCTGCCTGCGTTAAAGCAGGAGACGTGCTGTCGTTCTAAGGTGTGAGACCGAAAACTTTGCATGAGACGTATAAGCTTTGACAACATCGCAAGTGTATTAAAAATAGAGCAGGAGGAACAGCAGAGGTTTGTGCAGAATCGTAAAGTTCTGCTGTGATGTTGGTCCTCAGAGCAAACAGCTCTAGTTCTAAAGCCTGTTGTTCTACACTCAGAAACAAGTCCTAATTCTCTTTCATGTCCCCAGTTAACATAAACCAAAATAAAACCCACCGTATTTATCCCCTTTCCAGTTTCCAAATGCTGAGACAAAATTCATGCAGAAAAATGCATATTAATTTTTTTCTGAAGGGTTCTAAACAAAGCATGCTTTGAAACATTGTTCCCCTCTTTCATATCTTTTCCTCCTTGCTGCAGAACTGAACAGTGGATATCCAAGGCTTTTCTTGAGGGGGGGCAATCAGTTTCATGTCCTGTGTAACTTCTTAGAAGATTATTTTAAAGAGATTTCAAAAAGTGTTTTCAAACAAACAAAAAACCAACCCCGCAGCATAGTTCTAACCTGGATAGCTTAATTTTAAAGGCACATAAATGTAATAAACTGTTTACATTTGTAAATACACCTTCCCCAGATGCTGGGGCGGCTATATAACCTCCTCTAATATGGAGAAGAGGAAACTCGGAAACAGGCCCGCAAGCTAATAGCAAAGTTGGGAGTG
Source organism: Psophia crepitans (assembly GCA_013399095.1). Taxonomy (NCBI): domain Eukaryota; kingdom Metazoa; phylum Chordata; class Aves; order Gruiformes; family Psophiidae; genus Psophia; species Psophia crepitans. Next base: position 54,524 of record VWZZ01007624.1, read on the forward strand.
GAAAACAAGTTCCACCAAGCTCCAGTCCCAATTATCAGCTGTTTCTGAACAGCACTGGAAAAAGTTATGAGCTGTTCTGATTTCATTGCAGTACTCTGTATAACCGGGAAGGAACTAAAAAAGGTGTTGCAGAAACGATCTGGCCTTACCCGCATCCTTTGAAGCAGTAGTTATTTTAATTGAGGGGTAGTTCTCTCTAACGACCCCATAAAAGGCATGGGAATTACCTTTTACTTTAAAAATGCTCATTGACCAAATTTACAGCAGCGATTTTGGGCTTGGTTGCAAAGTCTGCCTTAGGGTTTTGCTCATTGGTGTGCAGCACTCCAACGCGCCGGCTGCGGCTGCGCGCCGACTGCCAGTACAGCGCTGAGGGCGCAGGAGCGCTGCCGGGACGGGGGTTCCTGCACCGCCTCCAGTCTCTGACCCAGCTGATGATCTGGCCAGCGTTAAGTCGCCTCTGGGAACTGGGACTGTCCTGTGCTTCCTGTCAAAGGTGCTAGCAGAGTCAGAACATAATTGGTAAAAGCAGGAAGCCCTCATCCTGTTAACTTATCCTTGTACATATGTGTTTATTGAAAGGATTTTTTATTGCTAATGCTTTTGTGTTCTGGGTTATAATATAATGTAGGTTCATAGTAAACTCATTACTGAATCTGTACTCCAGAGTCCATTAAAATAATGACACAGCATTTGTTAGATTGGTACAGCATTACGACAGAAGTAAAGGCTTACTTTCGTTTGGTGAGTTCAGGCCAGGAACTGCCCCTGCAGGAGGCTGTGTGCTGTATCTGGAGGTGTCTGGCCACGCTTACCTTGAGTTTGTCTTTCTGATAATTTGCATACTTGACACTGGTGATACAGGTTGAGGTTACTCCGCAAGAGCAAGCACTGAGAAGCAGTGACAGGCTCTGCGCAGCCATGTGTGACGTAACAGCTGTATCTTTCGGTGCACGCACGAGGGGGCAGAGTTAACCTTAGCATTGGTACTAATACGCGTGTCGAAGTTGCTGATTTTGTTGGAGGAAACAGTGGGCAGAGAAAGAGAGCTCCAGTTTCTCTGTTCAGGAGTCTGCTGTACTTCAGAAGCTAAACACAAGGCTTTATACCAGCTTTATTGCATCATATGTGCAGTCTGAAGTGGCTTTGTATTTTTAGTTGCTTAGGGAGTGGAGTCTGGAAAATCTGCAGAAGTGAGAGGAAAGGCTAGTTTATCCTGAACGTGGATGATGGACTACTGAAGGCAAATTCTGCAGCATGAGCTGTGCTTAGAGCTAGTACTGATTTGGAAAATCCAAAATAAGCGAGGAACAGAGAGAGCCAGCAGCGTATGGATGCCTTTTGAGGTGCCAGTAGTGTAGTGAATGGTAAGTTTTATACAGTACAATGCCACAACAAATGAAGTATGCTTTTTGTAAAATAACTTTAGGACGGAATGCGTAGGGATTTCTGCTTCCCTGCCCCACAGTATCCAGGTGCTGTTTGGAATTCAGTGTAGTCATACCTGTTTCTAGAATCTAGACGGTAGATCACAAAAGGAGAGGCTGCTTGCAGGCCTGTTGCAGAGTCCTTCAAAGTCAGAGCTAGGACTAAGCAACACATTGTTATTTCTTAAATACAAACTTCCTGTGTGAGATAGATATAGATATATAGATATAGATGTGTATATATATATAGAGAGAGATACTGCTTATTTCAAGGAATAGCATAGAAGCTTCATAGCTGACCTCCTTCAGAAGTAAAAGAAATAAATGTTTTTAGTGATTTACAATTTTTAAATATTACCATTTGTTTTAGCACTCCTGAATACCTCTGACACATTGGTTTCCAACACAATACGTATTTAAGTTGGAAGAATATCGCTGAAAAGAATCCCTTATTGTGTGTACTGTTTAGAAACTTGTATTTTACAATGGTAAAAACAAAAGTTACAAGTAAAAAACTCAGCCTCTCATACAGCAATGTTTTCAAAATCTTTAACGAATAATTAAAAGCCAATTGACTGATTAGTTCCAGCTGAAAGCCTACTTAAGCTTTCCAAGGATTATATTAAGATAGTTGCTAAACGAAAAGCGATTAGAACTAGAAAATACTTAACAGAAATTGCTTTTGGAGACAAATTCTAGTTGGTAGGAAAAACAGTGAGGATGTAGGTTAGTCTGCGCTTTGCTACTTTTGGGCACCTGTGGTACAGAGGATAGTTCGGCTACAAGAACGAAACTTTTATCAACTTGATAGTCATGTTCACAGTCTCTAGGATCTCTCTGGCCCTCTGTGATACACGTTATTCATCATCAGGCTGACCCCAAGAGGGGAAGTCAGATAACATGGATGTTTTTTCAGGCTTTTGTTAAAGTCATGACATATGGATTAAGAGACTGGCATTGCTGCTGCTTCCCTCAACTTTTTGTTTCCTCATCTCTTTTTTTTTAATTGCACATCTAGTAATGATAACATTCAGCTGCTTGAAAGATATTGAGGCAGGTCTCTGAAAGCAGATCTTACACAGAGCTTGAAGTGTCTTGTTTGTGACTTCCATTGTGCTGTTGAGCAGAAAATCCTAGTTCAGTGTTTGTGAACTTAGCAAGATTTTTTTAATACAAATGTGGAACCAAAGCAGGCGAGAGTTCTGTCTCAGCCTGACTTGTGATGAGAGGAGTAGTCTCTTCTCGCACATACTACCACTGTAAAAAACTTCTGTAATGAGTGGTGCTTGGAACAGAGGATCCTGCATTGCGTTAGCTGAAATGTAGCACTAATACGGGAAGCAGCTGCACGTTTGTGTGATGGTGCAGTGAGCCTGTCGCATCTGTGATCTGTTCCCAAGAGGGAACCGAGGTGATGGGCTGGGGAGGGACACAGAACTTGGTTTTATACCGTGTAAACTGTAACGCTACTGAAGCTTAAATGCTATAAACTTAGTGTGACAATTTCATACATATATATATATATAGTCTGACATAGGTCTAGCATCTACTTGTATTCTGCATATACTTAGTAGATAATTACTCTCATCTATCATGCTTGCTTTAGTGTTTTCTTTGAGTCATAGCCACAAACATAAAACCATTTGGGGATTGCTTTCTTCAGTAAGCTTGGATTTTTGTCTTAAATGATTAACGCTTGCAACCCGAATATTGAAATAATAGGCTCAACACCAGCTGGCAAGATGAGGCCACGCTTTTGTGCTCTTTTGGTTCCGTCTCTCTTGAGCATAAAAAGACTGGTTGTAAAAGTATGCTTAAAATCTTCAGCTGAACAAGCCCATACACATAGGGCTCATTACTGCAAAATGGTTGATGGCCACCAAAGTAACTTTTAAAATCATTTAACTTCAATTTAGATTGAGTAATTCCTGCAGTAGAATTATTTCCAATATGGCATGGCAGAGACAGCTAGGGCTCTCGGCAGGAGCTCCCTTAGCTGGTTACTGGTTGGGTTATGAAAACTGTCTCCCCTTTGTGAATTTTATAGCTGCTTTCTCCCTTTGCGTAGGTAGGTGCACCTTACTGTCTGTGAAGAGCTGGGTTTAAATACTGCGAGTGGTCCTTTATTCTCCTGGAAGATAGGTGTTACCTCCTACTTCAGAGCTGGTTAGGGACTCCGTTCCCAGCCTGCATCTTCAGGATATTTCTAAAACTGGATTTGGGATTTTTTTTTTCCTGATGTTCTAATTTAACCAAACTCTAATATGAAGACACTTAATGTCTTACCTTGCTTTATCAGATGATCGAGCACGTAGGTCTCCTCGGAAGCTTCCTACTTCTTTGAAGAAAGAGGAAAGGAAATGGGTTCCACCTAAATTCCTGCCACACAAATATGATGTCAAGCTGAAAAATGAAGATAAGGTGTGTTATCTGCTTGAATCTTTTCTATCATAACACGAATATGCAATTTTAAATAATCACTGTAGGTGTCTATAGTACTTTCTGCCAGAGTCGTGGTACTGGGAGCCAGGTGACTGTAGCTGTCACGCTGACTAGCTTGGCGCTCTCTGTATATAACTGGGTTTGGTGCTGGGAGACACCCAGCAGTTCCCTGGTACCACACAGAGTCACGGTGCTGCAGTGGCTGTTAACTGGCTAATCTCTGGTCAGGCACTTAGTGAAACTTGGTCAGAGGCAGACTAGTTAAATTGTGACCGGCAGTTGCTGCTGGTGCTCTAACTGCGCTGCTCCGAGAGTCGCAGGTAGCTGCCGCGCTGATGTGTGCTTTTTGTCATCTGCTAATTTGACAAGAGGGGCAGCGCTGACCTCAGTTTAATGAGTACCACTTGCAGAGTTACTCCTCTGGGCTCAGGAAAAATATCAAAACAAAATAAATGTTGATAGGTAAAAGCTTTTAAGTTAGTAGCGAGCATAAGCTGGAGGAAGGTCAGAGATAAAGCAGTGGGTGTTGGCAAGAGATCTGTGACACAAACATTTTTTTACTTTCTTGGTTAACTGAATCTCTGACCAACCTCTGTTGTGCATCTCAGTTCTGCAGGTTCCATTTGGTTTGAGTCTTTGCAAGAGAGCTTTTGTGGACATGAAGCAGTACAACGGTCCTTGCTCCTTTGCGCCATGCGACATGTATTTATAATGTGGTTAGAAGTTAAATGTTAACAGTCTGTCTGTTTGTTATCTCCAAGATCATCAGCAATGTACCAGCAGATAGCTTAGTCCGTACAGAACGTCCTCCCAACAAGGAGATCCTGAGGTACTTCATCCGTCACAACGCACTACGAGCTGGCACGTGTGAGAATGCCCCGTGGGTAGTGGAGGATGATTTAGTGAAGAAATACTCTCTCCCCAGTAAATTTAGTGACTTCTTGCTTGATCCACATAAGGTAAGAATTCCTAGAAGTATCTCCTGTGCTTTCTCACCCATTCCCCACCCTTAAACAGTCTTGGTGGGGACTTCAGCGTGCCATTTGGGTTTTGGTGCTCCCAAGCCTACAACAACTTAGATGCAGAGCAGGAAGGCCCACTTTTTTGAAGATTGACCCTTTGTAAGGAGACACAGCTTGAATGTCTAAAACGATGATCAGCTTTGAAAATTTGAGGTATAACTGCTGTTTCTTGATTGGTTTTTTACGTTTTTAAAATAGTTTGCATAACTTGTAGACAAGTAAAGACGTGATTTCCTGGAAGAGCTATAGTCCTCACCTGGTCATGTCAGGTTTTGGGCCCTTTTCATGGTTACAGTGCAAAAGCTGGGATGTTTGACTTGATGGTGGTTCTTGGTGCTGGATTGAGTGGTGGTAGATACCACAAATTTTGTGCTGAATACTCTTTAAGTAGCAGGGATTATTTTTTTTCCCCAGCCCTTTGTAATGATCAGCCACAAATACACTGTTAACTGAGTAAGATGCCATGTAATGAAACATGGTGTTTCAAAATCCACCTTTGGGTGTAGGTAGCATTATTGTGTTCATTTGGGAAACTCACGTTTTCATGGACTCAGTCTTTGTCAACCATCGTCGTCTTCGTCACCAGGAGGAGAGCACCCTTTTCTAGCAAGTGTCTGGATTCTTCCGCACACTTGTAAATTTGCTTAAAGGGAAAAAGAAATTCTTGATATTTGAGCTGTGTTTACCCTTGCTGTAGTATTTGGGGTGACTGCCTTAATAGAAAGTAAAGTATTTGGTGTACAAATTCTTTTTTTCAGCGCACTGATGGATGGAGGCGTACCCTTAGTGTAAGAAAAAATACGCAACTGTAACATCTTGGGTTCGACTTAGAGAAGCCTTTAGCTTTAGGGTTGGCACTTTCCATTGCGTTTTTCCCACTTGACATAGAGATTGAATTTACGTTGAGTATTTAAATGTTGAGAAGGGGCTGGAGAATTTATTCATCCAGAATCAATGTTCTGGCAAAATAATTTTGTATAAGTGACAGCTGAATATACAGTACAAGTTGTAGATCTACTATTCGTGTGTTTGTAATTAGCATGATTCATATCACTGCTGGATGCTTGGCTAGGTAATTCTCTTCAGCAAAGAGAAAAAAAACAAACAGTTTTTGTAGAATGAAGTTATGCAGATGCTGGGTTTGGTGATTGTGCAATCTTCGGTAAAAATGTCTCCAACGGGCTAATGAGGGCTTGTAAGTGTTCAAGAATTAACATCCATGAACCAGAAAAGACTGCCATAGGGATATTCACATTAACTTGATCACACTTGTGTATGTCTGTTCTTACATAAATGGTTCTTGGGTGCTTGCATCTCTTGCTGTGCTTACCAGTGTGGAATTTTTTTATTGCTAAGGAATCTCAAATTTTCAGCCCCTGTTTTCTAGTAATTTTATCCATAACCTAGAGGTTATATTCTTGTACTTCTATTTTTCACTTCTCAAAATAAATTAGTGTTCTGGATGCATCGTGAAACTGAATTTGAGATGCTGAGATAGTCCTGAAATCTGTCTCTCTCTGGGTTAAGGTGTTGTGTGCTAAGAGTATGCTGTCGGGTAGGTTATTTCAGCAGCTTAAAACCAGGGAAATATTCAATCACATCATGATTGAATCCCTTCTCACCTTCATTCCAGATGCTTTCGGGCAGTTCAGAAACCAGTCTCTGAACTCCTGTCACCCATCGCTTCTGTGCTCCTTCAGTTTTCCTCTAAGAAACTGGAAGCAGGTGGAAGAAGTGAGCTGGGCGGCTCCAGGACTGAGCCCTACAGCACTCAATAAGAAATCTCTGAGCAGAGGAATAGTGTTTGTAATCCATGTTGCCGTTTTCCAGGCAAACCTGTCCCCTGCCACCTTTTAAGTTGAAACAAAAGGGGTTTATGTAGTGTAGTAGGAAACATGTAAAATTCTTTGTAGTGTTTTATTTTATGAAGTTAAATGTGAACTGTCTGGTATGAGCTGATGACCTCATAACCAACCTAGGGACTACGAGGTAGAATGCAGAAGCCTGTTACCCTGAATGTATTGAGTCCTCCTTGTTTGTTGGAAAACTGCTTTAAAAATAAACATAGGCAAAAGTAATTGACAGAAAAATCTGTCAGAAAAATCTGACACATCTAGATAACCTTTGTTTACCTTTAAGTATTAATATAGTCATTCTTTCTTTAATTTTAGTATATGACTCTCAACCCCTCAACCAAGAGGAAGAGCTCTCGATCACCTGACAGAAAACCTTCTAAGAAATCCAAAGCTGATGGATCATCCCTGGGCCAGCCGCTGAGCCCTACTCTGTGGTGCCATGTGCATTTGGAGAAATCTATTATTGGCTCTCCACTGAAGGTGAAAAACTCTAAGAACTCAAAATGTCCTAAAGAGGAGCTGGAAGAGGTGATGAAAATTGTGTCGCCTGCTAAACTTGGTTCGAACTTTCACATTCCAAAGAGGAGCCGACTGGGGAAGGGCAGCAACAAATCCTTGGACAAAAAGCAGAGAGGCAAGAGGGTTCTGAACGGGCAGAAATCATCGGGGAAATCAAAGTCTCCTAGGAAAGGCTTGAAGACCCCTAAGATGAAAATGAAACAAATGACACTGCTGGACATGGCTAAAGGTACCACTAAGGTGTCCAGGACTCCCAGGAATTCTGGAGGCACCCCTCGGTCTTCCAGCAAACCCCAGAAACATCTGCCTCCTGCAGCGCTCCATCTCATTGCCTATTACAAAGAAAACAAAGACCGGGAAGACAAAAAGAGTGCTCTTTCCTGCATCATCTCCAAGACAGCTAGGTTACTCTCAAATGAGGATCGTGCCCGTCTCCCTGAAGATTTGCGAGGGTTAGTACAGAAACGCTATGAACTTCTCGAGCACAGGAAGAAGTGGGCCACCATGACAGAGGAGCAGCGAAAGGAGTACATGAAGAAGAAAAGGGAGAAGCTGAAGGAGAAACTGAAGGAGAGAGCAAAGGAGAGGAAGGAGAAGGAGATGAAGGAAAAACTGGAAAAACAGAAAAGATACGAGGACCAAGATCTTAAAGGGAAGTCCCTGCCTACTTTTAAACTGGTTGATACTCCAGAAGGACTTCCTAATACGCTCTTCGGGGATGTTGCCATGGTGGTGGAGTTCCTGAGCTGTTACTCAGGGTTATTGATGCCAGATGCTCAATATCCCATTACGGCTGTTTCCCTGATGGAAGCACTTTGCGCAGAAAAGGGAGGCTTCCTTTATCTGAACCGAGTACTGGTCATTCTCTTGCAGACCCTGCTGCAGGATGAAATTGCTGAAGATTATGCTGAGCTGGGAATGAAACTTTCTGAAATACCCCTTACTTTGCACTCTGCTTCAGAGTTGGTTCGCCTATGCCTACGCAAGTCAGATGTGCAAGAGGAAAGTGAGGTCTCGGATAACGTAGACGAAAGCAAGGATTCGGCAGCTTTTGAGGATAACGAGGTACAGGATGAGTTTTTGGAGAAACTGGAGACATCTGAGTTCTTTGAGTTGACTCCTGAAGAGAAATTGCGGATACTTGGAGCGCTGTGCCACCGGATTCTAATGACGTACTCGGTGCAGGACCACGTGGAGGCCAAGCAGCAGACATCAGCTGAGCTGTGGAAGGAGCGCCTGGCTATCTTGAAGGAAGAAAACGACAAGAAGAGAGCAGAAAAACAGAAGCGAAAAGAAATGGTGGCCAAGAACAAGGAGAACGGGAAAGATGAGAATATGATGGGAAGAAATGAAAAGAAAAAAACTGAGATGATGAAAATAGAGCACCGGGTGGAAATAGAAGCTGATGATATGATCAGTGCTGTGAAGAGCAGGCGCCTTCTTGCCATTCAAGCCAAGAAAGCGAGAGAGCAACAAGAAATACAAATGAGAGGTAAGAAAAATGCCAGGTGAGTAGAGTCCTATTTGCAAAAGCGTTACCTGGTTTTAAGGGATCTGCTCACTGGAGAAGTATAATCCAAACATCTTCTGGCTCTTATGTACAGAGGAGATAATTCCTGCCTAAAAGCCACTTTCTACAGCTGCTGCCGTGCACATTGTCAGGTGGATGTTAGCAGCCCTCCTCCCAGATAAGGACTTGGGCAATAAATTTCAATTTAAAGTTTCTCTCTTTGAATGGAGTCGTACGAGTACAAACTGTCCACTCAAACCTCCATAAATCATGAGTTGCAGCACCCAACTTTGTATGCCTCTGTGTAAGTCTGGTTTTTTACTAAGGAGTATGGAATATGAAGAGCAAAATACTTTGGAATTACACTTCAGGGACTTTTTTGGTTGTACATGTGGGTGCTAGCAGATGGCAGTAGACAGCATAGCTCATCTGGGTAGTTATTTCCCTTCTGAAACAGTTGAGGGACAAGCATCCCTTGTGGAGCGTATGGGCCTTAGCTGGAATCTGGGAGCTCCTGCTCTAGGGGAGAATAGGTGAATCATGTGGAACGCCCTGAGGCTCCGAAGGAAGTGGGCTGGCTGCAGCCATGCCTCACTGGATGTAAATGGACCTTTCAAGTCTTGTGTTAGCAGCTGTGAGCCTGGGATGTATCAATGACCTGCTGAAGATCTGGAGTGCTGTCCTGCTTCTCCAGAAAAACAGAATACTGAGTATCTAATGTGCGGTAGCTGAACGGCCTCCTGGCCCCGATTCTGCAGTCTTCCAGTCGTTCAACAGCAAGTTTAAGTTTGTTATAAGATTTTTACTGCAAAATTAAATACAGTTTGGACACTACTCTTTGGGATGCTTAATGGTTGCTCTCACTTGGTAGTTTGTACTAGTTATGTGTGAAGAAAAGCAGTATTGCATTGATGGCGATAAGAGTTATTTGGCTTGGGTGGAGGAAGTTTAATTCATTCCTTTGGACTCCACAAGGAAAACTAGGTGTCACTGTCAGGGAAGGAAGGGTTAAGTCTTTAATTAAGCTGTGAATTCATATTGCTTCCTTTCCACATAAGAAACCCCAACATTTCAGGCATCTGGGGCTTCTTTTACCTTTTAAGCAGTTGCTGCCAGGCGTAAAGGTGCCCTCAAAGCACCAAAGATCTTGGTTGATGTTGATGATGCTGCAGGGTTAGCGGCTCGGAGCTTATCCGTGCAGGGCTTCAGACTTGGGGCCGGTATGGTTTCAGTATGGCAAAAATAGTTCTGGATAACCACAACGAGAACTGCATCGGTGTGCTCCTACCATCACACGGGCTTTCTGTGGGCTCTTCCAGCGTCCTGGCTTTCACACCGCTTTGCTTGCATTTACTTTTAATAATTCTAGTATCTCGGGGGGAAGTAACAGAGCAGCTGCTGACAATGCGTATATATGAACCACTGCACAATAGGTGGTGTGTCAGCAACTACTTCTTTTTATATATATGTAGATATATATCGCACAGTCAGGTTTCTATTTCACCGCTCTGGTAACATCTGTGACTGGGAGCACTAATCCCTTTCAAGTGAAACCTATCAAGATTGTGGCCAGTGCTACCAAGCTAGTTTCAGTTCAAAAAGAGCCCAGCGTAAGAAAGCATAAATATATTTTTCTGCTCTTTCTTGACTTCAAAAGAAGTCAATACAGAACTTCCTGTTGAGATAACATGATTAATATCTGTATTTTCTTGATAATAGAAGTCAAGTCACTTCCATTTCCATGTTACTGCGCCACTTACTAATAGTTCTTTGCCTTACTGCTCTGTGAAGCAACAGCTCCCGTACGGTCCGTTGGAGGAGAACGGAGAGCTGGAAGCCCGTACAGCTAACGAAGCCTGCTAGAGAGGACAGTACCAACTGAGACTAGCTTGCCATTACTATTAAAAATGAGACGTGGCAAGGAACCCTTTAGTTTGGTGTCTTACATTCTCATTTTGTTTGAACAGTTTTGGCATATGAATAAATTTAAATTTCTGTTTTTCCCTTGCCTCCCCTTTCTTCTGGCACTTGGCTATACCTTCTGCAGCTGGGCTTTAGAGTTGGAGAAAAACTCCTGTCTCATGAGTGCCCATGATGTTGTAAGATTGAAGGGTTTGCTGGCAATACGCCTGGTTTTGCTTGGAGTCTTGGCTCTTGGGGGGGAGAGCCCTGAGGAAGGGGGAAGGGTACCTTGTGCTAGTGTCCGGTGGCGGCAGCAGGTCTCAAAGGCATCAAGGAGGGAAGTTCTGGGGGGAATCGATCACCTCCGTCCCCTTCTAGTGGGTGGTGAGACCAGGGCTTTCTGTGCCTGATGTGGTTGGTGAGGCTCAGATCTGTGACGCGAGGCACTTGGTGCTGTGAGTGCCTGTTGCTGCTTGTTCTGATTTCCATCCTTGGACGTGGGGAGAGGTCAGGAGGTTTAGGGAGCAGTTGATACTTTAGGCTTGTGTTGTGCAGCTGCTTGTGTCTGGCAGATGTGGATTAACGGGACAGCTTTGCCATGCTGCAGTCACTCTAAATTGGCATCTTTTATATAATGATACACCAACAATATATCGAGTTGGTGTAACAAATGCAAGGGGGTGTCTTTAACCATGTCTCCTGATCAGTCAGGATTGGTGACATTGGCAGGACTTCAGAGACTTACCAGGTATTTACTAGTCAACTGTTCCCAAAACCATCTCGATCCGGAAAATGGCTGCCAGAGAAGGAGCAGGGAATAGTCCCGGGAAGTCCTCACAAGAAGTTGCCCTTCTTCCTGGGACACCTCTATGTGCTCGCTTTGGCCTGCCCCACTCCACCTCACCCCTGCCCCCTGGTCTCATTCCTGCTGCTGCAAACCCTCCTTTGTGATGCGAAGATAAATCTTCGGGTTTTGTTGGGTTTTTTTTTCCCCCTCAAGTTTTCTCAGGATGCAGGAGAACGTTGCCCGCAGCCTTTCGTGCAGGTTGTGAAGGGTGATGTTTCTGTTAGACTGAGATCAGGCTCTGAAGAGCCGGTATGAGTCAACTGGGTGTTTTGTTCAGGCAGTTGGTGGAAGTACACCTATTCTTCAGGGACTGGCAAAAGTGCAGAGAGACTCTTGTGCTGTTGAGAAGTGTAAATCCTGTTGGCCTTCATGTTTCGTCTCTTGGCAGAAGCTGCCTTGCTTTTTGGTCCTTACCCTGAGATGCAAAATGGCGTGTTTTACTCTGAAGGACTCTTGCTGAGGACCCTGTGATGCCAGGATTTGGGCCACTTCACAGCACCTGGGCAGGGGCAGCCCTGGCTGTACCCCAGCCTGGGGGGGGAGATGCTGGAGAGCAGCTGTGCTGGGAGGGACTGGGGGGGCTGGGTTGACAGCAAGTTGACCATGTGCCAACAGTGTGCCCAGGCTGCCAGGAAGGGCAACTGTGTCCTGAGGGGCACCAAGCCCGGCATTGCCAGCCAGGCCAGGGACGGGATGGTCCCACTCTGCCCTG
>VWZZ01007624.1:66865-95817 GCA_013399095.1 Psophia crepitans
GCTCTCAGCCATCTGCTGTGATGGGGCTGGGCCTGTGTGGGGCCAGGGGTTGGGCTGGGGGGCCTTAGGGGGCCCTTCCAGGATATTCTGTGATTCTGTCTTTCTTGCCCCTCTCTTTTGTCAGCAGCCATGGACATTGAGAGCTACTGAAATTCCAGCACTGCTGTCGGGAGTGGGAAATCTGAGGTTTCTATTTTAATGCTCTTCCTCATCATAGCTTATATGGGAAAGCATGAGGTGTTAGGAGATGTGACTCGGTCATTGCTGTGAGACAGTTGTGCCTGGAATAGGCCTCTGTGGTGCCAGATCTGGTGTTTGGACAGCTAAGGATGGGGAGAGTGTTCCCCACAGCTGCGGTTGTGAGACGCAGGTGTCCGTTAGCCAGGCTGGCCTCTGGTGTCACCGCTGGACTGCTCCAACACCCGCCTGGCCAGAGCAGAAGTCCTTGTGGGATATCATGCTGTAGTTAAAGATCTTCGACCTTGTTGTTATATGGGATTGCACAACAATGAATGCAGCTTTGTTGGTGTAGAATTAAAAATAATGATGAGGACTAATTTATCCAGACTTTCCTCAGCCCAGTTCATCCTTATGCCTTGACGTCTTAATAATTCTTGAGGCTTTTCTAGGATGTTGGGTGGAAAGTAAGATGAAGAGTGGATGGTTGTGCTAGAAGAATATTACCTGAAGTCACCAATAATTTTTCTTTTTACCCCCATGGTGTAGTAAAATAAGAGATTATCGATGTCTGAATACAGTAAAAAAGCTAATACTTCTCTGTGCTAATACCAACAGTGAGGATGGAGAAAGAAGCAGAGGAAGAAAGAATCCGGAAGCATAAAGCTGCAGCTGAGAAAACTTTCCAGGATGGGCTTGCCAAAGCCAAGCTGGTGATGCGCAGGACCCCGGTTGGCACCGATCGTAATCACAACAGGTAAGAAAGGAAATGATCCTGAGCTGCCCGCTCTCCCCTCGCAGAGGAGCAGTATCACCTAGCAGTCCCCAAGGAGTGATCGCTATGGAGGGTGTGAGAGGACTCCCTGCGTTGAACCGTGGTGGAGAGCAGAAGTGGGGTTTTGTGTGTAGAATGTGACGGCTGTCGCTGGTTGACATGGCCAGCTTTTTGAGGCCTTCCTGTGGAGGTCAGGATCCACAGTGGAGTTCAAGTGCTTGCATCAGTGCTCGAGAACCTAATTACTATCTTTTTTATCTTTTTTTTAAAAAAAAAGTTTGTTACAGAAGAACGCTCTTAGAATGGATTCTAATAAAAGCTTTTCGTGTTTCTCAACTGTGCTAACGTAAAGATAGACGTACATTTGGTTTTTATTGAATCAAGCACACAAATCCTCCTCCTCTCTACGCAGACAAAGGGGGCTGCATGTAACTAGCCGGGAGAGGAGACAGGCACCTGTTAACGTGTGCGTTTCCTACAGGTATTGGCTGTTTTCGGATGAGGTTCCTGGCTTGTTCATCGAGAAAGGCTGGGTTCATGACAGTATAGACTACAGATTCATCCTTCCCCATCAGAAAAAAGAAGATTTTAAGAAGGACTACAGCCCAGGAGGTATGATCAACCTGCTTCTCTGGGGGTATTCCTTTGTTGCTCTCTGACTGTTAGAATGGATTTGTGAATGTGAGAGGACTGTCTAGTCTGAGTGTTTTCATGGGGATTCTCTGATTTAAGCCTCCTTTAAACTCCAGAATCCTGCTCACAGGAGAATGATGCTTATGATGATCTCCCTCCTGCTGCAGCAGGTCTTGAGGCTGCCTGCAATGTACCACCTAAGGACCATGGGATACAGTCGCCTCTCTTAAAAGCAGTGAGGTCGATGTGAATTGTGGAGTAATCCCCCTGATGTACTCTGAACCTGCTGAGGTGCAGTGCCAGGCTTCTTGGACAATAGTCAGTTGTGTGCCGCAGAGAGTGCGGGTTTCTGTCGCAGTGCTAACGGTCCGCCAGTGGCAAGACTCCCAAATTAGCCTGTGAAATAGGATCAAGCAGGACAGTCTTCTCGGTACCTGTAGCTTTGAGTCTGTTTTTGCAAACAGCCCTTTTGCACGTGTCCTCTGAGCCTGCTGTTCCCCTTGCACCTCACCTGCATGTTCAGTACAACGACTAGCTGCAGTTCCAGCGCTTCCTCTGTAATTTTGCCTGACTGGTTTGGAGTCTGGATGGTGGAGCCTTGCAGGCAGAACTTGGGCATGCACAAAAATCAGTCTGTGGGGCGGGAAACTTCACGCTTCTGTGTGGAAACAGCTCTTGGTACAGAGGAGCATGCTGTAATCTGACTCCAGCTGCAGTTTCCATCTTGATCATTTCTTGCTTTTGAAGCATTGTAGGCTGACATTGATCCCATCTACAGCGGTACTGCCTGCGAGAGGCTGTGAGGTAAATCAGAGAGGCCTCACCTGGTGGGGGTTTGTCTCAGGCCATGGGCAGAGTAGACCTCTGTAGAAGAGTGGAACAAGGCAAACCTACGGTGAGGTACTTCATCCAGCTGTAACTGCCTGTGGCTTGTTGAGCTGGAGCTGGTACCGTTCAGTGGCCCTCGCTGGGTGTGTATTCTTAGGTGAATTTTTTTCAGATACTGACCAGCCGTGTTTCTGTACCCCGACTTGCTTCCAGCTGGGTTCACTTCTCAGCTGCCGCCTCTGTGTTTGCCCAGCTAGTGTGCAGGATTTCAGCACGTTCTTTGGAAACTGCACAAGCAAAAGCTCGGATAAGCAAAGGCTTCAGTTCACATCGGACTGTTGTCTAAGATGCTCAGAAACACAAATATGTCCGATTTATAACTCACGCAGTTCTAAGAGTATTTTGTCAGTATGTAGCTAAAAAGTGAAACAAGTTTTATGTATTTGAAATAGTAGGAATGCTTTTCTTAATTTTATGTATCTGCTTTATGATGCAGTGATTTCTTTAAAAATTCATTAATTTTTTTATTTCAATAAATGCGTATCCTGTGAGCTTTAGCAAACTATTGCTGGGTTAGTTTTCCCTCACAAATGCATTGCTGGCCTAGATGCTGAATATAAACACTTAACTGGAGGTAGGTTAGTCTTTCCAAAATAAAAATGCTCCCTGAGGAGGAAGACGAATGAGAATACGCTTGAACGTGTGCTTTTCTTTTACAGAGAAGCGGAAGAGCGCAGCCGCTGATGGCAGAGTGAGCAAGCTTCACCGGGCGCTGCATGCCGCAGACCTTCCCGCAGAGACCACTGCGCCCAAGCAGGGACAGAACTTATGGTAACACAGACTTTTAGAGCTGCAAAGTACTCGGAGCGTAGAGGTCAAGGAAACTAGACAGATTTCTTTTGATAGATCCTACTATGTACCTGTCAGTCTTCAGGTACTGGACAGCTGGATTAGTTCAGCTCTGCAGGCCCCTGTTGCTCATACTGTTACAGCAGTGGATGGCTGATAGGGCTGCCAGTGGGACCATTGTAATCAACCTAATCAATCAGACCTAAGGCCAGTACGAGTTGAGGTGGTAAAATGCTATTTTGAGTACTGCTTTTTAAATATTCCGTGGTCAGAAGACTTGTTAATTTAAAAGAATGATGGCGTGCTTTTTTCAGTGTTGGTAAGTGTTAGTTTTGGGCGGGGGGTGGAAGAGGAGGGGAGCAGTGACCTAGCTGGCTGCGTCTCCGTTTTCTTTCATGGTTCGCCTCAGCAGACCTGAATAGTGGCACACATCCTTGAACACACAAAATTAGTCTTCACTGAGTTCTTGGGAGACAGGCCTACCTCCTGCATGTCCTTGTGCTATGTCGGACGTGCAGAGCCATCCCCCAGCTCTTTGTTGGTGCCTTCTTCCTAGGCTTCACAGCAGGCTCTGGTGGCGTCCATTCGTTCTCCAACACCATATCATGGAATTGATTTTTGTTTCTACTGATAATTACAGCTTAGCAAAATTGGTCTTCCATGTGGACAGCCTGCCAACATGTCTTCTAAGTGAATCAAATCTAAATGCTCTACCTTTGAGCGTGTTTGTGACTTGCTCCAGTAACTGGCCCTACCAGTGTCTCTAAAGATAAAAGAAAATCTATGTTGACTGTTGCCCTGTGTGATGAGGAGTGATCAGCAGTGTCCCCATGCCAGAAAACACTGGCCGCAGCTTTACCTACTAAACTGCCTGTGAAGGACTTGGCATTTTTTAGCTAACCCTGAGAAGTAACTGTCACAAAGTACTTGCTCCTGCAGCTCCCCTGTTAGCAGTGGCTTTTCCCCAGGGTTTCCCACTGCTGACCCACAAGGTGGGGTCACTTGGTTGTTAATAAAGCTCGCCAATTGTGAGCTTAGCTCCAAAGCGTAGTTCCACTGCTGCAGGGCAGAGCTACTTTACTCCCCACAGGAGCTGCCGGAGAGACTGAAATTTGTGGATGTCTTGAGTCATCTAAACCATCAGCACTGAGTGCTGACTCTAGTGCTCTGCCCCTTCTCTTTCATTGCTAGCGGGTCACAGGAGATAGCCGAGGTTCCTCTGCGTGCCTTCACGCCGTGCAGTGTTGCCATGACATGTCTCCAGCCCTTTGCACATCTTGTCACATGGCCAGAACTCAGGCAGCTGGTCTTTCCCGGGGAACGGGCGCTGAACGGGAGGTCGTAGAGGACAGTGCGATCCACAGCGGAGTCTGCTCTAACTGCCTCTTCTAATGCTTGCTCCTCGTTTGGCGGAGACGGCAAGATGTGGTCCAGCAGAAGGATGAAGGACAGATGTTATAGAAGGAAAACACTAACTTAAATTAATAGTGCGTATTGCTAAAAATTGAAAACAACACAGAGCCAAATCAGACGAGTTAAGTAACATGAAATCCCTGCAACTTTTCATTCCAGGCTGAACTGAAAAAGCTCAGTATTTAATATACAGCCTTGAATTGCTCGGTCAGGTTGGCAGCGCTCAGCGGCATGTTGAGAGGGGCCAGAGTGGGTACGAAGGTAGGGGTGCTGACAGAGGAGCCAGGCCTACAGCCCAGGAGAAGCAGCTCTTTAAACCAGGCCCTGCACGCTCTCAGGACTGAATTATATTCTGGTACTAAGAGCTGCTTTGTATGAAGTGACCATAATACGCAGTAGTTGTTTATTACTATTTAAACAAAAAAGAGGGCAACAGAAAGAATTAAAGTGGCGGCCAAAAGCCTAAAATGCTTTCAAAGAGATTGTCTTGATGTTTCCATACTAGATGGTCAAAGCAAGTGCTGCCTCTTACCTTGAAAAAAGGGTCTGAAGAAACTTGGAAGCGTTCTCAGTATGGCTCACGTTAGGATAAGGAAGCTATTCAAAGCAACAACTTAAAAACCTACTTAAAAACCGTGGCTGGGTCTAAATGAAGGAAATAAAAGGGATGATAAACCGAAGTACAGACTAAGGATGAAACAATTTTTTTTTTTTCCTTGGGGAACAGTCTTGTGTCACAAGATCTGTTGTTACAGGGCCTGCTCTTCTCATGAGTGAATAATTGGCTACGAAATAGGAACGTTCATCAGGGAGATGGAGAGTAATGCTGGAGGAGAAGGGGAAATTCTAAAGAAAGGAATTTCTTTTGATAGAGAAAAGAGGGATCAGGGAATCAAACTAGCAAATGGCAGTTTAGATATGGAGGGGAAAGTGCTACTTCAGATCAGGCGGCTGATGTGTGCAGCTCGCTGCTGCCAGCTGCTGTGGATCTTCACATTTGTACCCGCTCAAAGCACCAGTTGGCCAGATCGCTGGAAGAGGAGCTCACTGAGGAGGAGTGAGCACAAAGGTGTTTGTCCTGGCGCATACGGAAGTCCTCAAACCGGCGGACGCTGAAATCTGTAGGGGCAGGTGGAAGAGATGTCACTGCATGCCTGCTCTGCCCTTTTGCCACTCAGGAATAAGATCCCGAGCTGGGTGGGATCTCGTTTTGGCCTGTCTCTTCTGCCACAGCGTCTTTGATTTCTGTCCTTTCTGGTCCCCGCTAGGAAAGACTGCTAACAATCACAGCGCTGGCTGGTTTTTTTACGGAGAGTGTCATGCCTGCGCGTGCTGTTTCGCTGAGCAGGCTGGTGGTGTCAGGATGCCGAGGTAGAGCGATGCAAACGGAAGATCTGAGCCAGACCCAGGCCTCCGTGGCCTCAGCGTGAGCAGGGGGCACGATGGCAGCTCCTCGAAGCAAACGTTGCCACTTGTAACTTAGCATTCTTCTGCACTCTCTGCATGAGTTTCTCCTAACTGACAGGGCCACCTAAAGACATTTCTGCAGATAAGCTTTAAGCTTCCTCAGGTGAACGGCTTTTCTTTAAAGCTCTGGAACTGCAGAGAGCCTGTTTGCTAAGTCCCAACCTGACAGCTGTCACCATTTACAGGTAGGCTTCCACAAAAAGACAAGTGACAACCTGAGAGCTGTTATTTCAGGGGACAGCCAGTAACTAGAACTTCCCTCTGAGGAAATCAATATTCCTACCACTGTATTTTCCTCTCTGGCCATCGCCATTGATCTCTCCAGTCTCAAGGACTCCCGTGAGCATAGATGGTTATGGAAGAGTCTCCTCCTTGGCTGCTTTTTGCACACTGTCCTTGCACACCCTGAGAAGCCCTTAGACCAAGTCCTTGGATATCTGCACCCCGTGTTGTTGGGATACAAGGACTTGTTTGGCTGTTAGTGTGTGCTGCCTCGGAACTGTCATTTCTTTGTGCTCTGCTTTAACTCCTGTGTCTGTCTCTTTTTTTTCTAATAGTACATCTCAGATAGTATTGAGAGTAGCCTTGCAGTGTACAAAGAGCTTCCTCAGCTTTACCCTTTTATACTCTGGATCAATGAGACTCTGAAGTGAACACCAAATCAGCTCTGTGAATGGTTGTATTTCACAGTCCTGCCCCTTTTCCCCTTACGGATGGGAGCTGGTAGGACATTGATAGAGGAAGAAATAGATTCCACGCTTCTGCCAAGAGCTAAAGAAACAATATCTCATGGAAGTGGCTTCTGCTTTCAGTACTTTGTCCCCAAAAAGAAGAGGGTCCACTGTTCTGTCCTAAAAGTGCAGAGGCTGAATCACTCTTCATTCCGAGTCATAACCACTTGGTTACTTCCATCTTCTCCAGACGGATGGACCGGTCCCACTTCTAACACGGTGTACCACTTTAACTGATGTTAATGCTTGTTTAAAAAAAACCATCCCCATGTAAAGCTTCTGGACACACAGTCCCAGAAAAAACCTTTTGTCTGTACCGTAGTGCTTCGTGAGCTGTGTACGTACTGGTCGTCCCTGCAAGAACCACGGGTTAATCACAACCGTTGCGGTATATTAGCATGCAGGAGACTTCTTGCTCATCCCGGTCAGAAAGCAGTTGAATTTTGGAAACAGTGGCATCTCTGCAGAGTAACTCCCGTTGTTCTTCATCTATTAGGAATACACCGTGGTATGGCGGGTCCCCTCAGCAGACAATTTGAGTTAACCATGAGTGGGTGCTGACAGACTCCATTCTCACGCCTATATTCTACAGATGGAGTTCCCCTGTTTCCACCAACCCTCCAGAGCAGGTACTGATCCTGGGCTCTCTAGATGTTGTCCTCTTGATTTCTTCATTCCCTAGTCTGCAGTCCAGGTTTTATACCTTTCTCTGTCCCTTGCAGTGTGTGGCCTGGGAGCAGGTAGGAATATTCAGCCTGAGTGGGTACCGAGAGCTCGTTCTGACTTGATGCTTGTGCCATTTGTCCCTTCTGTTTTGATTGCTGGCCGGTCTGCTGGCTTGTGCTGCCAGAATGTAAGGAAAGAATCTAGGCTGCTATTTAGGGATGCGGGAAGCCCTTACCCCAGCCAGGATTTCCCCCTTCCAGAACAGTTTGAAGACCTCCATCTGGTTTTGACTTTCCCAAAGGCATCTTTCCCGTTTGTGGTGGTAAAGCTGTGTCGGGGCACGTGAAGGGCACCAGTGGCCTTCCCCTCCCTCCTGTCGAGACCTACAAGCTCGTAGCCCTGTTGCCACCCGCATTTCAAATGCCAGCCCTGTCTTACCATGTCTGTGCTCCTGGTCTTGTGCTGGTTGAGCCTTCCTTGGAGGTTCCTCCAGGTAGTAGGGACACTGAGAACCAGCAGCTGTGGCTTGCACGGCGTAGCTAGTAACACAGGTTACTCTCGGCATGTTTGTATTTTGCATGTTTGAGTTCAGGCTGCTGTAGGGTAGTTCCCTCTCCCAGAAATCCCAGTTCTTCCTCTCAGGGTAAATTGGGAAGACTTCTACCTGTTGCAGATGTTCTCCCTTCCGTGTCCTGTTTCCTTTTCAGCAGGAACAAAGTTGTGCCAGGGCTTTCTTAAAAGGATGGCACCTGCTTTCGCATGCTGGCCAGCAGCCTGTGTTGTCCTTCCCCAAACCCCGTAACGCTGGAGAATCCAAGTGCCATGTGTTAACTGGTTTTAGTGCCCTTTCAGTTTTACAGTAACGCAGGGATACACTGGGAATTTCCCCCTCTCAGATCTGCAGCCAGGGGGGAAAGCTGGGAAAGCTCAGGCATGGGTGTCTCAGGTATTTTTCTAGCTGGATCCTGTGGTCCAGCAGTGACTAGCTGTGTTTCATCATGACCTGGGCAACCTTCTCAGCGTGCCTGAGAAGCAGTCCTCTGCTGGGTATCTGCAGGGTGACTGTTTTGAAGTTGGGTTTATGCCATTCTCATATTGTGCCAGATTCTTCATGCTGAAACATGGTTTAGGATGAATCCCAAGATTTGCCCCAAGGGTTTGGAAGGCACTTGATAGCAAATATCCTGCAGAAAAATTCTCTTTATTTAGCGGAAGTCCAGGAGGCTTAGAAATGGTAGTCCTGGCAGCGGGCAGTCTGTAGACCTTCCAGTGAATGTAGAAATGCTAATTAGTCACCGTGAGTGGCATCTTTAGGAAAAGACACAAGTTATATTGTTACAGGTTTGTGTCAATGTCTGTTGGATCCCCTGAGCAGCCCTTAATCACTCCTACCTTTGGAGCGTCTGTGCTGGGCTCTAGTGGGTGCAAGAGATTTGGAGCTGCCCTGTCCTGTGTCTCGCAGGGGAGGGTGTGCAGAGTGAGGGTGTGTACTGAAGCAGGTGACTGGGAAGAAACTATTTTTCTTCCATTTTTAAACAATCTTATGTTTTACTAGAGTAATTTATGAACTGAAAGCAAATTGTGAGGCTATTCCCCTGCTGTGAGCATACTAGAACTCTGAAATATTTTCTTTTCAGATAGGATATTTAGTAAGTATTTCTGCCAGAAAAATAAGCATTGCGGATACTGTTATTCCAGGAGGAGCCAGAACAGCGTCTTTCTCTAGTTGTTTGGCTCATCTGAGCTTGTGCCCAAGAAGAAAAATTAGATACGGAGTCTTCTCCACGGCTGGTAAGGATCATGCAGTGGTCCTTTGCAGTTGTTTCCGTATAAGGTTGATTTTGCTATTCCCTCACTTCCCTCTTCTACGGAGCAATCGTCTTCTAGAAAACATGTAATTAGTTGGGTTTCCTGGAAATGAGCTCTGAAGCTCAGACTGAATCCCCGCCCCCATCAGGTGAGGAGGCTCCATGGCATCCTCGACTAGAGCTGGGGGGGGAAGTGGAAAAGAGAATTTCAGGCTGTCTTAAAGCTAGTTTAAGTCTACAACCCAGCATTAAAACTTGATTGTACTCTGGAATTACAGAGAAAGCTTTGTGTAGATAACTCTGCAAAAGCTTTCCCCTTTTAGATTCAGCTACCTGCCGATTACCGCCGCTGTCCTGAAGGACTTTCTGAGCAGGAGGGTTTAAAGCTAATGAACGTGGTTTTCGCATCCTGCATTTGAGCTTTCAATTTAATGCGAGCTTCTTAGAAAGCAGGACTTTGGCGCTTGCCGAGGGCACAGCCTTCACAGTCACAAACCTACATCGTTGGCAGTTGCAGAATAAGCTAGGGCATACCCCTTGGTAATCTAGGGACTTCTTGGGTTAATGAAAGAAGCCGAAGGCTCTGCAGAAAGGATGATTAAATTGCCATGTTATGCAGTGCAGAGCAAGTTAATCTTTTCTAGTGCATCTAAAATGACATTCAGATTACTTAAACTGACTGCAATTTAGTGAACTTAATCCCTGGGGGAGATGACTAAATTCAGATGCCAATGTTTTAATAAACTTAATGGGGGAAAATCTATAAATCAGATCTGTGTCTATTTTGTTTTTATTTTTCTTACCCTGGAATTGGCTACATTTGGGGACCTTGAAACGAAGCCAGTCTGAGTCAGAAGGTTTATGCCAGCATTACTGGAAGTGTTTCACCTTCCTCTGTGGGGCTGGGATATAGGTTTACTTGTCATCCCTGTCTACTACTACTTGTGAGCTATTTAGAAGCAGGAACTGTCTTGCCACGGTGATACTGTGCTGATGGTGGTGCCTGTTATATCTTTCAGGTTTCTCTGTGACAGTCAGAAGGATCTGGATGAGCTGCTGGATTGCCTGCACCCACAGGGAGTGAGAGAGAGCCAGCTAAAGGAGCGTTTGGAGAAAAGGTGACCCTGCTCTTTTTTTTTTCCTCTGTGCCTTCTCAAAGTCAAAGCAAATGCACGTCACAGCAAGCATTTCCATTCCTGGGGCAGCGTTCTGTGCTTTGATCGTGCCTGTGCTGCGGAGGGGAGGGTACTGGGGATGAGAAACTGCTGTTTTTCTTGGGCAGTAGCTGCAGGTTCTGGGTAAGTAACGCCCTAAACTGTGAAGAGGTTCTGTCAGTCTTTAAACTGTTCCTTGCAACTGGAAACAAAGGCAGTGCTGTTTCACTGTGAGCCAGCACTGCCACGTGCTTTCAGGCGTCTTTGAAGGACTGTTCCGCACTGGTGGAGCGTGTAGATGATGCTGGATACCGTTGTTGCCCCAGCGCCTGCGTAGCTCACGAGGCGCTGGCCTGCCTGTATTCAAAGGCTGGGTTTGATTTTCCAGGTATCAGGACATCACACATTCTATCCATTTGGCTCGGAAACAGAACCTGGGCCTCAAATCCTGCGACGGCAACCAGGAGCTGCTGAACTACCTCCGAAGTGATCTGATTGAGGTTGCAACTCGGCTGCAGAAAGGAGGCCTGGGATATGTTGATGTGACACCAGAATATGAAGCAAGAGTAAGTGAACGGGCAAAGTAGGACTGAGGAAGACAAATATGAGCTGATACGTTCTGTGGAAGGTCCTGAGTCTTTGATCTCCTCAGAGAAGAGTATCAGGAAAATCAGTTTTCTTGTCTCCTTTCTTTGTAAACTATTATCTCAAGATTGCATAGCTGCTGGTTTGAGGTCCTTTTGGTGTAGTTGGGTCATAACTTTGGAATTAGGTGTCCTGCCTGGCTGTTAAATTGTCCTATTTCCTTCATCTGGGCGCAGAGTTCGTTACGGAGCATTAGCAGAACTCCTTGTAGCTGATCTTCAGCTTCTGCGTCAAAGCCGGCATGTCTTGTTGAGACAGCCATTTTCCATTTGGGGGATTTTTTTCCCACTTCAGGCTTGGGATAGTGATTGCATTGCAGGACCAAAAGGATGTTCTGTTCATGGGTACCTCAGCACAGGGAAGTTAATGTAGGTGAACTGAAGTGTGGTGTTCTCGTGCTCTGGCTAGCTCAGCCTAACTCACGTGAGCATTACTGGTGCACCGAGGGTCTTTAGGAGGGGGTCGATCCGCTTGGTGTGGGTACAGTACACACTCCTGTGACTAGTGCATGCCCCTCCTGCCCAAAGATGACATTGTCTGGCTTGGGATGGTTAACGTTCTGTTTAAGCTGCAGCCTGAGTCACTGCAGAGACTCCCCTGTGCAGATGAGACCATGAGTGTTAAGATGGGTGGAAAAGTGAAGTCACTAAAGGAGTGGAAGAACGGCTTAGTGCTTGGTCATCGTGGATTTGAGTTGGGGGGGGATGGTTAGTGGTTTTGTTTGGTTTGGTTTTTTTTTAAGGCATGATGCTTTTTTCTGAAGGGTGCTGTGCAGGAGCATCAGCTGTGTATGAACTCTGGCAGAAGCAGCAGCAATATGCTGATTCCGTAACAAAGTATGGTAGATAACAACACTGCATTAAGTATCACCAGTATCCATTTGCAGGACCAGACCTACCTGAAACAGTACAGAGAATAATGTCCAGCTGTTACATGATCATATGCTCTCCCTTAACAGGTATCCTCACTGGAGAGCTTGAAGGATTTTGGAGAGTGTGTGATTGCACTCCAAGCTGGTGTGGTTAAGAAGTTTCTACAAGGTTTCATGGCCCCCAAGCAGAAGAGAAGGAAACATCAAGGAGAAGACTACGTTGCCAAGGCTGAGGAGGTAGATGAAGACAAGAAAATGGCAGAGGAAGCTAAGGTATCGTTCACTTCAGGGCTCTGCTTTGGTCTTGTGATAGAACTCTTTGAGCAGGGACAATATATTTGGCTGGGTACTAAATTCTGAGCAGCTTCTCCCGATTCCAGGTTCAGGGTGCAATATGGGTTTGTCATTTATGGGGCCAGGTGTTCCCTGGTTACTTTGAAGAGTAAAGGTGTTGGCAAATGAAACTTATACTGTGGAATTACAGTTAACTTTTTCTCTCTATGAACAGGAAATGGGTCAAGTCAAATACTTGAGTTCCTTCATGCAGTTCCTCATACAAGTTGGGTACTTAATTAAAGCATTTTACGGAGCATTTTAGCATTTGTATCTGTCAGAGAGGACTGCTGGTAGCTTAATGTCTTTGATCTGTAAAGACGAGGAGAGGCACGGTGGGGTTTTGGTGACCGCAGGTGGGGCAGGCTCAGGTAAATATCATCATGTGCATGGAGGCACCCACAGAAGATGCCAAACACTGGGTTGCACACAGCTTGTCTGGGCAAACAAGCCATATGTGCCTGCAGTAGAGAAGTGGCATTGTGAGGGTAAATACATAGCCTTCCAAATCAGAGCTCAGGAGGGATGGAGAAGAGCTGCAGAGGGTTTGGTAGGGTCCTACAGGCAGTAGAAGCTGTACCAGTGTTTCACCTGAAGAGGGATACTGGTGCTTGGGGGTAGCTTCTGTGCACTGAGTTGAGTGCCAGGACTTTCCCCACTGTGCCCTTCAACGTGCTCTGCCCTGATTGATCGCTGACTTCAGCAGAAGCAGCAAGATCAGAATTGGATCAACAGAAGCATTTGAAATTCCCAACTGAAAAAAAAAAAAAANNNGGTGGGGGGGGGGGGGGGGGGGAGTTGTTTGGAATTTTTTTGGTTTTTTGGAGGGGTTTTTTGTTTGTTTAAAGCCCCTGTCAGCATATGCCGGACCCGTGTCTGAATGTCGGGTCTCTGCTACGCTGTGGCGTTGCCGTGTTGGCAGGATGTTTGGATAGGCACTAGAAACTTTCACATTCCTCAGTTGTCCTGAAGTATTTAAACTTTGCTAACTTTGAATCTTCCAGCCTTTGATGCAAAGCGAATAGAAAGCTGCTTTATCCTGAAAGCTCTCAGCAGAATACAGAGCTGTAAAAATCAGTCGTGTCTGGGAATAAAAGGACGTGGATCATCATGTTTCCTCTGTCCCCAGCAGTTCCATGTCACGCCTTACTCTCGTGTGTCTTACAGCTGTAACCTTAAGGGTTATACCTGTAGGGTGTACTGCAAGGGTAACATCAGATTTACTACAATATCGAAATGAGTAGTAATTCAGCAGCATGAGCTCTGTATTTGAACCCTGGTTGCTTTTCTACTATTGCTGAAGCTATATCAGATTTAAAACCCAAGCTTTTATTTGCCTGAAAACTGAGCCCTTGTGATCAGGGATGGTTGGCTGCTTTCTGCCTTCGTGCGTAGCTCTGACCTGCTGACGTGGTTACGGAGCGTTGCTCATCGCAGCGAGGCCGGGCGCTGTGGCGCGATTCGTTCCAGCGATCGCAGAACCTTCGGCTTTGCCTGGTTAGGCAGAGTGCTCTGTGCGACTGAAACATCCCCATTTGTAACGAGGATTTCAGAATATTGCTGGGCTTATAAATTATTTTGAATTTTTTCTCTCTAGTATTACCCAGCCCGTCCAACGAGCCTGCGCAGTTGGCTATACAGCTCGGCCTTACCGGTGTACGGGCACGCGTCTCGGCGCTGCCAGGCTGAGCGTGTGGCTGTGCAGGTCTCCCTCCGGAGCACCAGCTCTTGTGTTGTGCCGATGGCTCTGAAGCATTTCTTGGTGCAGTGCTGTCTGCATCTGGCTGGGAGTTTTTTACACATTGGTGGTGGTACAAGGAAGGTTTAACTTCTTTGTTGGGTTTTTGGGTTTGTTTGTTGCTTTGTTTGGGGTTTTATTTTTGTCTCATTTTATCTGGAAGGAGCTGGCTTTTTGCCAAAGCAGAAAATCTTTATAGATGACCTTGAAAGAGCAGCCCAGATCTTAGATATAGTTATCCAATTTAACACCCCACCCCACCCCCCGACTGTTAGGCTTTTAAAGACAAATCTCCTGCACAGGCCAAGAATTATGAGGTCTTTTAGAGCCAGAGCTGCACTGAGAGTACAGAGCAGGTAAAATACAGCATGGCAGTACTGGAAAAACACACTTAATACACTCACAGACTATACGAGCGAAATTGCAGTCCTGCGGTATGGTTATGTCTCATTTTTCCTGTGAGAAACAAGTTATGGCTTAATAGGCACCCGTTTGCTGACATAATTGTCTGTGCTGAGGGTTCCTGCTGGCTCAGCTACACAGCTAGAGATCGCGCTGCTGAGTGGCAGAGGGTTGCAGCGGAGACCTGGCTTACGGCAGCTTCTGAAAATCAGTCCTGTGCCTCTGCTGATGCAGACGCTCCCATTTCCAGCGGCAGCAGCACTCCAGGCTGTCCCAGAATAGGACAGGGAATACGTGACCCCTTTGCAGCGTGCAACACAACCGCCTGAGCACAGTGAAGAGCGTGGGCAGGTTATCCACCCTTGCCACTTGCGCTCAGTGGTGTTTGCAAGGGGAANAGACAGTACCTCAAAGAGTAAGTACTGTTTCAGCTGTTCAGAGGGATTTCTGTTGTCTTGGGATGCAGATGAGAGCTGTTGTAGCTGGAGGTTTGTCCACCTTTACCAAAAGCAGGTGTTTTCTGTCACTCTGAAGCTGAAACACGGCTGAGGACTTCTCCTTTAGTGGCTTTTTTTGGTGGGATTTTTGTTTTCCCTGCTAGACTGCTCCCCTCCAGTCAGGAGGGTATTTAAGTAACTCCTTTCAGTCTCCTGTTTTGCCTAGTTGGCACTCTGAACTCCCTTGATAGTGATACTGCTAAAATGCCATAGTCTCATGATGCTTGGGAAGCAAGGCTAAAAATCTGTTAAATTCCACAGGCTTGGGGAGAAAAATCTAAGCAAAACTTGCCAACAGCGTTTGCAGATTTATTTTGGCGCAGCAGCTACCCAGTGTGTTAACAGCAAAACCCATGGAACAGTTACTTGGAAAATCAATTACACAGTATGTGAAGCACCTCAACAATGTTCTGCAAAGAAATAGCACAGCACTGTGTAATCTGCCACAGTGGGCTGTGCAGGTTTCCGTTTGTCTTGAATGTCTCAGGCTCCAGGTTCCACACTAGCGATGGCAGCAAGGATGTTGGCATTTTGGAACAGTTTGTGTGTTTTTCCAAGCATCTAATATACGCTGTGCTTCCTCAAATTCAGTGGGAGGAGAATGTGCAACTCTGCAAAAATCCTCCGTTTTGTTTGGCTCCCAAATTGCTGCGAGCTGCAGAGTTTAGATTTTCCCATCTGACACTTCACTGTTTGTTTTTTCATTCTCCTGGGGTAGAAGAACATTAACTTGAGTCCTATTATGTCCCTGTCATGTCTAGGCCATCATCTCATTGTTGTGAAGCCGAGGATTAAGGTTGGAGTTGAACGTGCGGTGGCTCTGGATTACTTCTCTGCTCTGGTGCATTTCCGATTTACCGCAGCGCTGTTGCTGAGCCTCCAGAGCTGAGTTTGAGGTTTCGCTTGCGGCTCGCTGTGTGCGGACCGCGGCGGTTGCACATCTCCGGTTTAACGCGTTCATCCTCACTTGCAGCTAATTCTGGGATTTCACGTGCGCTGAGATCATCCTGTGTCGGGAAAGCGGCCGGCTTCGTATGCGGGGCTGCAGACGCTTTGCCTGTCAAATGTGATTGTCGCTGATGTCGGGGTCCCCTTTGCCAGGGGAGCAGCTGGGAGGGACCTGCAGGACCCAGCGTGTCCCTGATGGTCTCCAGTGCCTTTGCAGCACCCACTGGAGGGCAGCACAGGCTGCTCCCATCTGCCGCAGCGCTCCAGCGGTGTGGCCGGCTGTCTCCTCACTTCCATCCCGCATTTCACAGTGCTAGATTTCTGCCTTCTATTTTCTTAGCCTGATGATTATTTGGATTAGACTTTCAGAGCAGGAATTTAGTGGAGTTCACGTAGGTTGTTTCAGCCTGGCTATGAAATGCAAAAGGGCTCTGCTGTTATGAACAAACTGTCTGATCCAGTGAGGCTGGTTGTAGATGAACCACAAACAGGACTGGTAAGGCTGTATAGAAGGAAAGAAATACAGGGCTGAGCTTTGGTTACTAAGGGCCTCAGCTAAAGGATATAAAAACATCGTCAGACTGTAGCAAGCTGTGTCTGTGTGCTTCGTTGTAAGTTGTTAGGTCTGTCTGCAGGTTGCTTCAGCCATGGAGAAGTGGAAGACAGCAATCCGTGAGGCCCAGACCTTCTCCCGTATGCACGTGCTGCTCGGGATGCTGGATGCCTGTATCAAGTGGGATATGTCGGCAGAGAATGCCCGATGCAAAGTGTGTCGCAAGAAAGGTATGCATTCCTGCCCCACGCCTGCGTAACAGGACGCTGTCACCTCTCCATGCCCTGCTTAGGCAACGTGCCCTTGTAGTCTGTCACTCTGTCTCTGGCTGTATTTCAAGTTTTGAATGTCGGGATTTGCAGGCAGAAGCATTGATCTCGCAGAAGCGTTTGACCCCGACTCCAAGAAACCGTTCTTACGAAACCAGTGCACAGTCTTGCAGAACATTGCAGAGCTGCTGTCCCCTGGATTGTTAGGGCACTTGGACACAAGTCATCCACGAACCCTTCGGGCCACACTTGTGCCACTGTCCGTTCCCTGGTTTCACTGACAAGGCTCGGAGACCCAAACACCCTCCCAGCTCAAAAATGGAGTCTCTGAGCCTTGTCAGTGAATCCCATATTTTAGAGAACGAACGAGCAAGGAGAGGTTGGGACAGTTGTTACCCTTCGTAGCCACATGGCAGGGAGTGGGGTGGGATGGTGCTGCTTTGAGGCTAGAGTGGGAGTAGAACTGCTCGATGAGCTGGAAGCCTTTCCAGCTGCCGGGGCTGGAGAAGTAACCAGATAAGTGACCAGAGGCTACCTTCTCTGGACACACCGTAGGGTGAAGGGTTTTGAAGTCTTGCAGGTGGAGGGGGAAGGAAAAGGGGTGTCACCAGTGACGGAGTGCTGGTATTTGTTCTGCCGTAACCTCTGCCTTTGGATGGAAGCCTGGAGAAAGCTCGGTAGTACATTCTGCCACATCATGTGCTTTTTGTCTCGCTTTCTATTTGCTGAAACCCTAGTGGGAAATGAGGGCAGGCAGACCTCTGGGGGAATGCTGGGCCACTTTTGTTTACCAAAAGGCTCTGCCATCCACCTCTTCAAAGAAGTAAGGGCTGAATTGGTGCAACATCCTCCTTCACTGTGGAGCCTCAGGGATATTCCACACCAGTGCAAAAACTGTCCTACCTGCCGCTGAGAGGGGATTCCAGGCAGATGTAAGAGGGGCTCACCTGAGACTAACAGACTGTAGTGTCACAGAATATAAGAACTGAGATGTTAGAGTCATGCTGGCAAGCTCTCTGCACTTTCTTTTTTTTCCTCTTCAGTAAATTAAATAGCTGGCTCAGGACTGTCTCCCTGTTTCCCTGCATCTGTGAGAAACGCAGAGAGACTAGTTCTGCTGCATACTGATTTTCTTTGTAGGCTTGCTACCTTAGGTATAAAGAAGATGCTGTGTAGGTTTACCAGATTGAGGATAGAATAAGAATAACGGCATTTATTCATAGTTTCTTGCTAGGCTCTTGGCCATCTTTGCAGCAAAGTTCTCTTTCCCCGTGTTTGGCTTGGGATTTAGCCTGGGTGGGACCTATTTGGCAGGTTTCTACCTTTGCCTTAAGTGAAACCTTTGCAGGGCAAGGGACTTCGCAGTATTTTGTTTGTTTGTTGTTAAACACCGCTGGTTTCCCCTGCAGGAAGGCTCCCTCCCGTCACAGGGTACTCCGCGTCTCTCGCTTTGTCCTGACCTCCAGCGCTGCAGCAGCTTCTGCTCTCTCAGGTTGAGCAAGGCTGCGGCGCTCGTTACAAGTGAGTTGTGCCCTCCTAGGTGAGGACGACAAGCTGATCCTGTGTGACGAGTGTAACAAAGCCTTCCACCTCTTCTGCCTGAGGCCGGCGCTCTACGAGATCCCGGACGGCGAGTGGCAGTGCCCAGCGTGTCAGCCTTCTACCGCCAGGCGCAGCTCGCGGGGCAGGTGAGTGGCCTCCTTCCCGTTGCCTTGCCTCACCGCTGATGCGCAGCTCTAGCCCCGCTTTCACAAGGCGATCGAACCAGCCTCACACAGCCCCTTGAAAAGGTCTGAAATGGCCTCGTTAACTTGGTGGCGCTGGAACAATAGCAAAGCGTTTTTTGTTTTTTTTTCAGGCTGTAGCTTTAGCACTCCTGTGTTGTCCTGACCCACCACAGCTTCAGGAGTTTTAATAAAAAACTGATGTATGGCAGTGAAAACGTGCACAAACAACATCCAAAATCAGATGCACTGAGCGCTGCTGTTCCCTTTGCCTCAGCAGCTAGCTGGCTTGCTTTTTCACCAGGGTGTAGCTGGTAGCACTGAAGCTCTGTCATCCACCAGGCAAAGTTGCCGTTGTGTTCTTGTCCAGTTAGAGCAGACTTCACTCCAGGCTGCAGCTCTGCCCCTACTGCACTCCTTAAAATAAGGCTACAAAATGCCCCTTGGATGGTTTTCCGGACCTGATAAACCTCAACAAGGCAGGAGTCCTTAGAGGGCCACAGAGGGAGCATGATTTGCGGAGGAAGCAAAGTTGTTCTCCAAGGCAGAAATTAGTAGTTGCCTCCTGACAGCAGGGGGTTGAATTGCTTTTTGAATTGCAAGCTGGAAGTTAAATGTATGCTGATTGTTAGCAACTGCGCTGCATCTGCCCGCTTGTCAGCAAGGTGAGGCTATCAAATGGCATCTGAAGCATAAGCAACCAACAGATCCCTTCCAGGGCGGCAGCACAATGAGAGGTGCACTAGCTTCTACCGTGCAGGTGGTGTCTGGCATTAAAGGTATTACTTACCCCCTGGGCACCGTTTAAGAGTTCGTCAGGCTTGTACAAAAATGACAGGGCTGCAGTGCAGCTGTTCCAGCCCGAGATCATAGTTACTTTGATGTGGCAGTGTCACCTGCAAGCTGCTTGGCTCCTGGACCGGAGCCATCACGTGGGGGAACACCTGCCTTGTCACCTTCTTGCTGCTCTTGTCTCCCCAGCTGACGCAGGGGAAAAATGTCAGCCTGGGAGCACTCCCCCCACCACCACCACCACGTACTGTGGGAGCTTGTTCTTTTACTGCTCAAGATCCTCTTTCTCCAGAGGACTGAGGCTCCCACAGCAGCTTTGCCTTTGTCCCCCTTTGCCTGTGCAGGCTGATTTTGTTTTCCTGTTTTTGTAATGGTTTGAATGCTTCTAAGGACGCAAGCGAGAAGTCCGAACGGGCAGGGAGTCTCTGTGGCTTCTGACATCAGCACGTGAGAAGCCTGATGCTCTGCTGACTAATAAATACAAGCTTAGATATGAATAATACTAAATGAGGTCTGTTTCCTGTAGCACACATGCAGTTGCCAACAGTGGAAGGAGATAATGGGAAAATATTCCAGCAGAAACAAAAAAGCATTGGTTTTGGTGGGGTTCCCTGCCCCCGGCCCTTTCCTTTTGAAACTCCTGAGGCCAGGCCTGCAGACCTGGGTAAAACAGCAGTAGGAGATGCACAGCAATCAGTCTTAAAATGTGTTACCATGTGGTCAGGGTGCCTAGAACAGGAAAAAAAAAAAGTACAGATTCAGCTGTTGGTATTTTCAGCCCAGATGTTCAGACGATAGCCTGGGAAGTGTCCTGTCAGCTGTAGCTACAACTTGCTTCTCTCTAAAATAGAGGAGACTGCTTCAGTCTGAGACTGGGTGTTTATTTTCCCTTGAGGTGGTCAGCAAGTCTCTGCCTGAGAACAGACAGTACAGAGGGCCCAGAGCTGCTGATGCCCAGGCTCTGGTACAACAAATGTGTTTACCTGCCTTGCTCTAGGAACTATGCAGAGGATTCTGCTGAAGATGAAGGTGAAGAAGGTGAGGAAGCTTCTGATGAACCAGATGCTGAGGAGGAGGAAGAGGAGGAAGAAGATTATGAAGTTGCTGGACTCAAATGTAAGGCTTTGGCCATGCAGAAAAGTAACAGAAAATATTAAGACTTTGCCTTCAGTGTCCAAAGTATTGATCCTGTTTGGGACTTGTGCTTTTCCTCACACACAACACGTTCTTACTTGGAAACAGGGGGAGATGTCGCAGGGGAAGGCTGTGGTTGTGCCGTGTGTTACCTGGGGAGCTGGAGCGAGCTCTTGTCCCTTTGCGACAGGGTCAGCAAAGAGTGAAGCTGCAGTGAGCTCTCGCTTGCTGCCCAGTCTCTCCCCTGGGGATACTGGTGAGACCGGTAAGAGCGCTGAAAGGAGGTCGGCAGAGGCTGCAGCAGGGCAGGAGGCAGCAGCGTTATCAGGTACTGGTGTTGGCAGCCTCTGCACCTACAGGGTTTGTTGGGAAACTGGATGCTGTCAATAGGTGCCTGTGGAGCTTTAACCACAATCCCCCCTCCTTGTTTTTTCCCTTCCCGCCAGCTCATAACCTCCGAAGCGCAGGATTTCGAGTGATTTGGCAAGGAGTCGTTTTCATAGTGGGGCTGGCACATCCTCTGCCCGTTCCCGTGGCAGGGCACAGCACTCGAGGTGTGGCGTGGCTGGGCCCCCCAGTGCCCTTTGGCTGCATACAGAGACCACTCGAGATGCGCAACTGGCTCATTCCTGGGCAGCTGAGTAGAATAAAATGGCATTTTCTAGACTCCTTGGTGACTGCTTCTCCACTTAACCACCTTTTAGTGTGTGTACCCCCTTTGTATTTAGGGGAACTTGACTCAGTCTCAGTTGGGCAGCTTGATGCACTGAGAAGATCGATCTCGGAATGGCGTGCTGCCAGCATTCGCTTTCTGTCACAGCGCCCTTGACTGACATAAAATTAACTTCAGAGTGTCTTAACCAGGGCAGATGGTGGAATCCAGAGTCTGGAACCCAAAGGATTATCCCACGTTCTTTCAAGGGTTTCCATGCAGGTCTGTCAGTCTTGATTCCCCTGCTTTATTCTGGTTTCAGGGATGTTCACTGATACCCTGGCTACGCACACCGCTTGTTGTTCTGTGGTGTATCCATGTCCACACTTGGAGTGTGTTCAGCCTGTGTTGCTTGGCCAAGTCAGGAGCTGAGCCAAGGTTTCCAAACAATAGCAAAAGAGGGTTACAGTCACTAAAAATAAAGCTCTGAATGCAACCCCTGGTTTTAAGGAGCATTAACATGGAAAGGTCACTGTGGAAAACTTTTGTTTTAATAGAGAAGTCCCATTAATCCTCACGGCGTTTATCCTGAGGGATATAACCTAGAATGTTGGATTGTCAGACATTTAACACGTGCCACACGCTTGACACACAAGCAGAGCGACAGCAGGCAGACGTCCCACTGCCCCGACACACTCCCCTCTCGCGGGGGGCCCGGCAAGATGATTTATTGGGCAGGGCTGGTTGGAGGCCGCAGATGAAGTGCTGCAGTGTGCTGGATGCAGCTTGCTGAAGCACTTGTGACCAGGTGGAAGGCGCTTGGCTGGGGAAGACGACCAACACGTTCTCCTGATACAGAGGGGTCACGGGAGAAACTTAAGACAAGGGGCTGCGTCAGCACGCTTGCATTTCCATCAGCGCTAACCAACGGGCAAGTGCCTTTCTGTGGGGTATAATGCAGCAGCCCCGGTCTTTGGGAATAAAATCCCATTGTTTCCCACTGGCAGCACGTGGAGCAGCTCCCGGCTGCAGTAACTTGACACTCCCCCTGCACACTGTTCCTGTTTCAGGGGGGCTTAGCAACTGGCTTACCCCGCTGTGTGGGCCACTTGTAAATGCTTGGACAAGCACCCCTCCCCAGACCCGTGAGGAGCAAGGGGGCAGCAGGAAACTGGGCAAACGGGAAGTTTCTGCTCCCGGTGCTTTCGGAAAGGATGCTGCGGTTACTCGAGACGACTGTCTGTCCTCGCGCTGCTTCCCCTGCCCTCCCGCAAGTCTGGCTGCGGCGGGGTCGAAGCGCTCTGTTCTGCAGGCAGAGGGACTTGCTGCCACAGCCCTGGGCAAGCCTTACCTGCAGCAGAGGAGCTGGAAGCTCCCAGGTCTCCCTCGGAGCTCGAGGGTCTGCCAGTGCTGTTGGCTGGCGTGCGAGACCACCCGTTAGCAGAAGGCTGTTTCCAGACAGCGACGGCCTCTTCTTGGGCAGGAGGCGATGATCCGCATAGCTCATCTGGCGAGGGCAGCGGGAGCGCAGCTGCCGCGAGCACGTGCTGAGGACAGGCTGACAAGAAGCTGGGTCGCTGCAGATGTCCGTGGGTTCACCAGCTCCTGCGTGCTGGGAGCGAGGGTCTGCCTGCTGCGTCCAGCTGGGCGAAGGGCTTGTGATCTCTGCTTCCAGGTTAACCTGTTCCTCTAAGCCCATGGCTTATATGTTTCAGTGAGACCCAGAAGGGCAGCCCGGGGCAAGCAGAGCACAGCCATGTACTCCTTGAGGCAAGGAAGGCACCAAAGGAAGAAGCAGTCGCTGCACCCTGCTCGGGGACCCCGGCAGCGGGCTGCACCTGTCAACGGCGCAGACATTGATGAGCTGGTAAGAGCCAAATTGCTCCCCGGAGGCTGCTCACATCGTGGGTTATAAACGAAACAGGTGTCGCGCTTCCTCCCCTTCCCAAAGAAATGCCCTGAACCGCATTGTGAAACCCGGGCTGGGCTGGGGGCGGGTTGACAAAGGAGCCACATCCTTAAGGGCCCGGTGCAAACGGAGCGCAGATATGCCAGGCATCTCCCCAGCCGCTTTTGCACATTGTCCCCGTTGAGTAGCAGGCAGCCTGCAGCTTGTTAAAGGGTTTTAAATAGTATCCATGTGTCTCTGCGGAGAGGTGGGGGGACCGAAGGGGTCCCGGATGGTCAGGGAATGCCAGCAATGTTGGCCCCTTGCTCCCCAGCCTTGGCTGTTTTCTGACAGTTGTTGTCCGTGTGGTCACTCCCCAACCTCCAGGACATAATTTGGCTGGTTTAGGTTTCACTTGACATTTAAAGAATAAAACCTTATGCTCCTGAACAGAGCAGTCCTCTGTGTGTGTGCTAGGCAGGGTGGAGCTGCAGCGCGCTGCGCTGTTTGTCCTGGGGAGGCACACACCACGGGGGATACGTGAGGATACTCCAGCCCCATGGGCCACGTCACAAGACCCCGCTAGATCTGCCATCTGTCCACCGACCAGCACGAGTGGTGCTGGTGTATCCTGTCGCTCTCCTTGAGTGGTTTGGGTCGTGGTCTTTGGGCTCACTGCTGCTTACGCTGGGCATGGGTGGACTGGTGACTGGATCTGCAGCGTCCTTCTAGCTTCCCTGCATTACAGGCTGGAGAGCAACCAAACCAGCAAGCCCAGCACGGGCTGCCAGGGCCAGCTTGGGGGGGACAGTCACATGGGGGAAATCTTACTGGAACAGCTGGGTTGGGGGTCTTTGGCAAAGCGCTGACCTGGGGAAGAGGACTGTGCTGGGGCTTTTTCGCTTGCTGTTTGTCCTGGGAAGAGACCAAAGCTGGCTCAGGAATAGTGCCGTGTGTTGCGGGGCCTTCCCATCACCTGGCGTTCCCCGAGCATCGCTGCGCGCTCGGACCGGGGGGATGCTCCTGTGCTGAGCTGCAGCGGGTCCTGGGCAAATGGCTGACCTTGTGTTCAGCCCGTGTACGGACCGCAGTGCTGGGGGCATCAGCTGCTCTTTGGCATTTGTGATGGCATGGCCGGCTCTGCAGTGTCGGTACGGCAGCACAAGTGCTTTCTCCCTCTGCCCCCCGCGTGCTGTCCGCCAGGGGCTCGGAGGAGGCAGGGGTTCACACTCTGCGTTGGCTGCCAGTTATTCTTTGGCTGCTTGGTTTGACCGTGCTGTCTTTGAAACTATCTTGAAAAAGCTTGTGGCCCCCAGAGAAAAGGCAGCAGAGCTGCTCACAAGCAGAGCTCTTCCCATCAGAGCTCCTGGATGGGGCTCCTGTTCTGTACCTCCAGCTGCCGCCGCATGGCTTGGCTGTTGCCATCAAAGGTCCCGCAGCAGAGCAGTTTGCATCTTCGTTGTTGTGGGAGATGGCTGCATCTGAAAGGCTTGAACTCTGTTTCTGCAGCAGGGCCGCCTAGCACCGCCCCTCCAGACAGTAGCTCATAAATGAGAGGATTGGAAAAAAAATACAAAACAAACCCCACAAGTTCTTTGGTTTCCAAACTGTTGGCTGAACGCTAAGGCCTGTCGCGGTTCCCCTCCTTTTAACAGCATCCTTTGTGTGGGCAGGTCCTTCAGACAAAGAAGATGGCACGTCGCCAGAACTTCGAGTTGCAGAAGTGTGAGGAAATCCTCAGCAAGCTGATCAAGTACCGCTTTAGCTGGCCCTTCAGGTGAGGGCAGGGGGCCGCGTCCTCCGTGGGCGCAGGACTGGCCGCAGCCGTGGGCTGCCCACGCTGCCGTCCTGCCCGGCCCGCTCGCGGCTGCGAGAGCGGGGTTTCAAAAGCAACTTACGGACGGGAAGAGAGGGAGTGAAGCTGCCCCAGAAGAAACCACCATGCTCTGTCAGTCCTCTGCTGGACTCGAAGGCATGGGCACTTTCTGAGGCGTAGGAGAGGGTGGGAGGCAGTGAGCCGAAGCTGGGGGGTGGGTGGGTGCTTTCTGCGGCCTCCGGGATGTGCAGGGCGCTCAACCGTACCCACCCTGCGGCAGTGCCCGTGCCTGGACCAGCTCTTGGGGCAGAAGGAGAAGCTGCTGTCCTCCTGGTCACTGCCCACGGCCGCCGTGGGGCTGCCGTGTCTGTGGGGCTGTCAGGGTGCTGCCGGGGCCTGTTGCGGCACCGGGGGCGTGGGTTGGAGCGAAGGGGGGCGGGGGTGATGCTCGCTCCTCTGCAGCTCCACGCTGCTTGCGGCTGCAGCCATCCTTTTCCTCCTATCTTTGTGGCTCTTCGTTCGGCAGGGAGCCAGTGACCACAGAGGAAGCCGAAGATTACTTTGAGGTCATCAGCAACCCTATGGACTTCCAGACTATGCAGAGCAAGTGCTCGTGTGGCAATTACCGCTCGGTGCAGGAGTTCCTCTCCGACATCAAGCAGGTGTTCTCCAACGCTGAGCGCTACAACCAGAACGGGAGTCATGTACTGTCCTGCCTGGAGAAGACGGAACAGTGTTTGATTGACATGGTGCACAAACACCTGCCTGGCCACACTTACGCACGCAGGAAACGCAAGAAGCTCTCTGCCAGCTGCCAGGGACTGGAGGAGCAGGAAGGGGACAGTGAGTCAGAGCCCCTTGAACATTCCCGGGGGCGGAAAAGGAAGAAATGAGGGATGGGGAGACTAGGGGGAGAGCCAGAGCTGGAGCAGGCCCTCTGGTGCTGCCGGGCAGCAGGATGGATTGTCTGGAGGGAGTCGGGAAGCAGCGGGCACTTCTCTCTTAATCCAGCCTTCCCTTTGGCCCGTCCTCGTTCTAATTCTTCTGCAATTTCCTCAAGTATTTGGTCATCCGTTGAGTGAGCAGAGATGACTTGCTGCTTCCTGCGACCACCGAGCTGTAAGGAGTCTGTCCTGCTGGGAGGGGAAGGTGGGAGGGCACGGGGGAGGCCCGGCCGGAGCCTGGCCGGGCAGGGCAGCGTGACGCCTGCTCCAGCTCGGGCGCTGTCGGCTTCCCTGGGACGAGCCGCTCCCTCCCCTCTGCGAGCGGCCAGCGCCGGGGCGCGGTGGGCCCGCTGCCTGTGGTGTGACACCAGCCCTGAGCCGGTGCGGGGAGGGATCGTGTTGCTTCACGGCAGCACTGGGTGCGACCAGGCCAATGGGCTGCTAGTTCCTGTATGTATATATTTATATGGTGTTCATTCTGAGCCCCCAACGAAGGGCTGCGCGGGGCGAGCAAGCACTTACATTTATGGAGATGGGGCTTTCACCAGCATCCGAACAATTGGCTTTGAGGTGCTCTTGCCTTTCCCTCTCCTCGGGGAGCGGTCTCTGGGGGTTGCGCTCCGAAGGGAGTTCGGAGCTCAGCTCTGCGCGCCCACGCGGTGCAGAGGCGGCAGCTGGCTCCCTGCTCACCTCGAGCAGCCCGTGACCGTTAGCCCTTTGGGCGGACCGAGTGCCAGAAGCAGACTGGAGAGCGTGGCTTTCTGTAGGGAGCTCCAGGGCAAGAGGAGCAGCAGAAACATGTTCTGTGTAACTTTTTAAATTAATTTTCTAGTTAAAAGTGGCTTGTTTCTAGCTGTGATCTTGTACAAAGAACACCTGTAAGATACCTTTGTCTTGCGTTGGCACATGTACAGTTTATATGAAACCGTGTTTGCTTTATATCTTCCCCCTCTAAAACTAATTTTCCTCCCAGTAGCTGGAGTTACACCGGGGGATTTGTTGGGAGGGGCTCTCCCAGCCCCGCGCGAGCCCCGCTCTCACCGTGTTTTATAGCGACACCTCCCCTCGCTGCCCTCCCTGGCGCTCCCCCAGCACCGCGGGGGCTGTCCCGCACCGGCCGGCCCCGTCCTGCTGGGGGGCTGCTCTGCCCAGCAGCGGGTCCTGCCGCCCCAGATACTGACTGCTCTCTGAGGAGAGGGTGTGTTTGGGTTGGTGGGTTGGGTTTGCGCCCCCATCACCTCTCCCTCTCCTTCATGGCAGGTTTTGATCATACAATCAGGGCTTGAACTTTTAATTATGGAAGTCTTCAGTTTGGAACAAACCCGCCACAGGGCTGCTCGATGCCGGTTTTGTAACGGAACAGCACAAGCAGCCGTTGCAGCCCCTGTGATTTGAGAAGAAAAGAATCACGGATTACAAATTGCAGCCCAGTTTTGTGAACTTCTTTGGTTTCTTTTTTTTTTTTGTTTTTTTCTTTTTTAACAGGTATTCGTTTCAGTTCTGGACTGTTGGTGGCTGCAGAGACCAGGCAGGTTTCCAGCCACTCCCCTCTCCCCCTCTCCCCAGCCTCAGCTCCCTGCCCCACAGAATAGCACTGACGTTTGTATTTCGCACGTCCCCTTCACAGGCTCTGTTCTGTCCCGTTCTTAGAGAACGTTTTCTGCAGGTCCTACACGGTGAAACCTTTGGAACTGTACGTTTTTTAAAAATAAATGTCATTTGGGGGGAGGGGGTTTCTGCTAAGGGCTGTACTTGTAATAAATTGGAAACTTAAAAATAAACGTTATGTACTTGTGTTTGTAGAGCCGGCCCGCAGTGAGTCCTTCGCCGAGCGGGGCTGGCTGGGGTGTCCTGCCCCAGAAGACACGACCTCGCCGCCTTCCGCAGGGCAGGCGGAGCAGCAGGGCGAGGGATGGAGGGAACGGGAGTTGGGGCGGGTCGGCGGGTGGCCCTGAAGGGCCATCCTGGTTACAGCAGCCCCTGGGCTCGCAAGGTGGGGGGCACCCTGCTGGCATGGCCCTGGGGGAGGCCCGGGGCGGGGGGCTGCCCCTCTCGCTCCCTGGTCTCCTGCAGGCTGCTGCTGGGATGCTTGTCCCGCCCCAGTGCTGGGGCAGCTGCTGGAGGAAGTGCCGGGGGTGATGGGGAGCCGGGATGTCCCTGCTCCTTCACCCCAGCGGGGGCTGCCTGGAGGGAATCGAAGCCGCTTCCCTGGTTGTGCCCCCTGCTGCGCTGGCTGCAGCTTGGGGATCAGCAGGGCCCCTTCCCGCTGTGTGACAGCGTGACGGCCACCCCCGGCCTGTCTCCAGCAGCCGTGGTGGTGGTGAGCGTCGAGGGCAGCCCAGGCTGGGGAGGGGACGGACAGCCCCGTGCCTGTGGAACAGTGGTGGTGGTGGTGGTGGTCAAACTTCTGCTTGCGTTTCTGCCGGTGCTGCCCTGCCAGCAGGGTGGTGGTTTCCTGCGTGTCTTCACTGTCCTCCTCGCTGTGGAGCCGAGCTGGGAGCACTCAGCCCGGTCCAGAGGAAAGCCCCTGATGGGCCTGAGCGCTCGAAGGCTCTCGGCGATGGACAGATGCTGCGCTCCCTGGAGAAACCTCATCCCCTCTCCACGAGAGGTGGTTTGGCGATGGGACCTGGGGGAATCAGAGTGACTCAAGCTGGGACGTTTCCAGGCCTCAGCGTGGAGACCTCACAGCAGCATCTGCTCCGAGACCTTTTCAGAGACTTGCTTTTTATAGCAGCCCCTGCATGGCATTAGTGTCCTGCGCAGGGCTATAAATAGCTGTCCCCACGCCTGGCAGGCAGCTGTGGCCCCGCTGGCACCGCGGGCCGGGGGACGAGCACCAGCCTGGCTGCCCCCGGCGCTGGCCTGAGGCAAACCCCGCGGGGCAGCTCTGAGCTCCAGCACCACCCGGGGCGAGGCCACGGGGCGCAGGGCAGAGGAGCCCTGAGCCTGGTCCCCCCCCCTTGGCTTCCTCATGGCTTTGTCATTATTATCAGCCAATTAACAGTCTGGGCAACTCAGGATTTTTAGCACGTTCCCAGAGCTCAGTGACCTTCCTTCTGCGCCTCAAAACCTGGCGGGAACATCCTGCCTTGGGGGGGTGGGGGGGGCAGGTAATGTGGGCAGCAGCCCTGTCCACCCCTTGGGGCGGGGTGGCTGGAGAGCTGTGCGGGGGAAAAGGACCTGGGGGTGTTGGTTGACGCTCGCCTGGACATGAGCCGGCAGCGTGCCCAGGTGGCCAAGAA
>VWZZ01007625.1:8905-34937 GCA_013399095.1 Psophia crepitans
TTTCGTTAGGTCATCACTTGCTAAAGAGAGCCCGAAAGTCTCCTCTTGCATAACCTTAGATAAGCTTAAATATGGAAATACATCTTTTTTGCCTGACATTAAATGGAAAAAGCCTCAATTATCTGCCTAGAAGTGGCACCGAGCATACCTTTCACCATAAAAATGGTGTTTTAAAACTCTCCGGTTTATTAGTTGCCTTTTTCTATATTATCCCAGAAGACAGCATTGTTTGAATTCATAGGAAATAATATTGCAGGGCTGAGGCAGCCTTTAGTGTTACAAAGAAGTCTAATTTATTTTCATAAGCTTTTGCTTTCATTCTTATTAAAGAAATTCTGCCTCTTTCATCCAGCAATAAAATAGGTAACTTGTCCATCTCCTTGCTTGCTGGCTCCATTCAGGGACAATTTAGTAGCAGGGAGAGGACAGAGTGAAGCACGCTGGGATATAACAGTATATTAGATTTTGTACTTTCCAGAGAAATTTAAGTGAGATGGGGCATCCAGATCATTCAGTTTGACATTGTGGCTAAACGGTTAAATATTATGGAAGTACAGCACAAGAATGCTGGAAACTTCAGTTATAACTATTATTGCAGCTCTTAAAAACTAAACCAATGATGTAAATGTAAACCTGAAAAAAAACAGAATTCAGAACTGAGATTATGGACTTAATTCTGGACCATTTCAACAGAAATTGGAGTACATCGCTTTGTATATACTTTTTATCTTAGAAATACTTGTACTTTTTAGTTTCAAATGCTTTCTATTGTACAGATTCCAAAGTATTTAACAAAATACATGTACCTATCAGTGCAGTCCTTTGGCAATAGAAAAAGGAGTTAGAAAATAGCCTGAACTCTGGACAGACCGTTCTGAACAATTGTGCTTGCTCACAGATGAATATGGGGTCTTTTTGCACCAGCTCTGAAGCCCAAGGTGGGAGCACCAGGGGAATTGTAGTCACAGAGTCACAGCCCAGAAATGGAGAACTGAATAGTGAATTTACAGACTTTACTTTCCACAAGACACAAGATGATGTTAGAAGAAAAGGTAGAGCAATATTAATGGAATGCAAAGAATGAAGAATTAATCAACTCAGAAATGACAAAATTAATTTCAGCCTTGCTTGATTTTAGGAGGGAAAAAAAAAAAAGAATGAAATGCATGCACTATTTCAAAGAAAACTTCAGAATTTCAGTTCAGAACTGTCTTTACTTATTATATTTTTGACTGGAGACAAGATCAGCATGTAAAATGTAATAATATTTCCCAGAGATCAGACATTCTGAATTTCCTTTCTTTTTTGTTGAGTGTTTGGAATATTACAGAACAGAATAATATTCTTTGTTTAGTATGCATGTATTTCCTCAAACACAGGTCTTTATTTTCTCTTTCAGAAGTTGTGATTTTAATCTTTAACTCAGCTGAAAGGTCAAAGAACTTTGTAGAAACCACCAGAAGACACTTCACTGTATCTGGGAGGATGCTGCTTGATTTAGCCAAACACTGTCATGGTTTAATCTAGCTGGGAGCTAAAACAACGACAGAGCCATTTGCTTACGCCCCTCCCCCAGTGGGATGAGGGAGAGATTTGAAAAAAAGCAAAATTTGTGGGTTGTGATAAAAACATTTTAATAGGACATAAAAGGAAGATAATAATAGTGATTAGAAGAATAATAACAACAATATTAATAATAGAATGTACAAAGAAGTGAGGCACAGCACAATTTCTCATCACCAGCTGACTGATGACCAGGTAGTTCCTGAGCCATGGCGCTCCCCAGTCAACTCCCCCCATCTTATGCAATGAGGATGACATCATACGGTATGGAATATCCTTTGGCCAGTTGGGGTCAGCTGTCCCGACTGTGTCCTCTCCCAGCTTCTTGTGCACCCGCTGCAGAAGGCTCATGTCTCCTCTCTGGCACGGCTGGGAAATTGGAAAATCCTTGACTTAATTGTAAACACTGCTTAGCAACAACTGAAACATTAGTTTGTTATCAACATTATTTTCTTACTAAATCCAAACCACAGCACTATACCTGCTACTGGGAAGAAAAGTAACTCTATCCCAGCTGAAACCAGGACAAACATTAATTATATTCCAGAGAAATTTTTCAAGCTAATTTCTTAAGTATGTTTGTTACGTTCATGTGAAAGTTTAAAGCTTTTCTTCAGAGAAAAAAAAAAATCAATAGAATTCTAGAATTTTGGTTGGAAAAGATCTTTAAAATCATTAAGTCCAACTGCTAATGTAGCACACTGCCAAGTCCAACCATTAAACCATGTCCCTAAGCACCACATCTACACATCTTTTATATATCTCCAGAAATGGTGATGCCACCACTTCCCTCGGCAGTCTGTTCCAGTGCGTGACAATGCTTTTTGTGAAGAAAATTTTCCTAATATCCAACCTAAACCTGCCCTGGCACAACTTGAAACCCTTTCTTCGTGTCATATCATTTGTTGCTTGGAAGAAGAGACCAACACCCACCTGGCTACAACCTCGTTTCAGGTAGTTGTAGAGAGCGATAAGATGTCCCCTGAGCCTCCTTTTCTCCAGACTAAACAAGCCCAGTTCCTTCAGCCGCTCCTCATAAGACCTGTGCTCCAGCCCCTTCACCAGTTTCGTTGCCCTTCTCTAGACATGCTCCAGCACTTCAATGTCTGTCTTGTAGTGAGAGGCCCAAATCAGAACACAGCACTTGAGGTGCGGCCTCACCAGGGCTGAGTACAGGGGGACAATCACCTCGCTGCTCCTACTGGCCACAATATTCCTGATACAAGCCAGGATGTTGTTGGCCTTCTTGGCCACCTGAGCACACTTTCGGCTCATATTCAGGTGACTGTTGACCAGCACCCCCAGGTCCTTTTCCTCCAGGCAGCTTTCCATCTACTCTTCCCCAGGCCTGTAGCATTGCCTGCCTGGGGTTGTTGTGACCCAAGTGCAGGACCTGGCACTGAGCCTTGTTGAATCATGATTATCAGACTTTTGGACTATTATACAGTCTGTAAATGATAACTGTGGGCAACACCATAAGAGTCTTGGTAGTGCTAAAAGAAGCAGCCAATATTTCATTTAAGGACAATATTATTTCATACAGAAGACTGAGGAATGATAGAAACTTCAGTGCCTTTGCTGTGTGCTATGGAAAGACCATTTCATTTTTTCCTATGTAAAGGATCTTATGCACCTGTGATTTTAATAAGCCAAAGAACTCCCGAAAACACAGT
This sequence comes from Psophia crepitans, assembly GCA_013399095.1. Classification (NCBI taxonomy): domain Eukaryota; kingdom Metazoa; phylum Chordata; class Aves; order Gruiformes; family Psophiidae; genus Psophia; species Psophia crepitans. The sequence continues at coordinate 12,142 of VWZZ01007625.1, forward strand.
AAAGTCCAGTGGGTATCAAAGCTGTACAGTAACTTGTGTCATCTAATTGTTGTACATAATTTTATTGTGTCGCAACCTATGCATAAGTCTTTTAATGATATTTTCTCATGAAGAGTCCAGTGTTTTTTGAACAACTGTCCAGTTTCCACTTAATATTTACACATCCAATATACAAAGGAAAACATGTGATCTCTGTAGTGAGAACTGTCTTTTGATTTTGTGTGGGGTTTTGTACTATTTTGAACAGTCTGATTTCAATCCAGTTTGGGGATTAAAAAATATCATATACGTGCACCTTAATGCGTGACCCCATGCAGTGATGAATATCTAAGTCTTTCAGACATCTGCTCATTGCCTCAAGGTGTTTTGAGCTGGTGTCACTCGCTATTAAACTTGTTTTAAACTGAAACTCAGATTTCAGTGACAGTTGCAGGTTCCCAGTGGTATTAGGCAAAGATCCAAAATTTCATCCCCTCTGTTGGAGGATGAGGTTTGCTTTGTGTGAAGCACTATACTTGTGTTGAATTCCTAGTTTAAATTCAGACTGTAGCTTCAGTAATGATTTTTTCCTTTGCAACCGCCAGCAATGGGGATTTTTTAGTGACAACAACTCATTAGAAAGCAAAAAGTCTCTTTTTTTCTGAAAGACATACTTCCAGGTGTTTTGAGACAAACACAAAAAAAAGAAAGCACATTTTCAGTGAACAGAAGCCAGAATTTTCTTCTCACATTTCTGTGCCTGTGGTCATGCTAGAGGAAATACTTTATTACTTCAGAAAGTTTTTAAATTTTACGTAGCTGATAATTTAGTCAAAGTGCCACCAATTTTCTTGCTTCAACAGAAAATGGCACACTATAGATGGAGTTTCACCTTTGGAAAAACTAGCTAAACATTTTTTTGTGTTATATATTTTATGAATACTACCTGACAGGACAGGCCAAATGTCTCTGACGTTGCCTTCCGTGCACTTTTTGTATAGTTAACAAAAGATGCTAATCAGTTGGAGAAAGTAGAATTCACCTTGCTTAATTTAAGCCATCTAAAATTCATGTGTATCTAGAGCAAGATATTTCTCTAGGCTGTATGTATTCTCAATGGAAAGAGACAGGCACAAACAGAAATTAATTATCCCTTTCAGACGTGTACCTCAGGATGGGTACTGTACGCATCACTGCATGCATTTGCTTGTTGCTATCCACTGACAAAAGAAAGAACCTAGATGTCTCACCTCACATTTTTGTGGCAAAAAAATGGGTACAAAGAAGTTATATTTATAATATCCTATGCCCAGTGAACAACTCTGCTTTTCCACCTGCATTTCTGTGCTTCTCCTGTTGTACTCTGGTATACAATAAAGGATGTTTACACTCACAAAGAAAGACTATTTTGGTAATAAAATGAGTGATTTCTGGTTCATATTTCCATTTAGGTTGATGGAAATAAAACCTTTTTTTTTTTTATTCTACTAGGCTTAGCTTTCTGGGGAAGAAAATATATTTCTAGGGAGTGAAGGAGAAAGTGCTTTGCAGCTTAGTCCTTCTTCTACTATAATTTATTTGTTTCTGTTGATTATAGTTGCTTTAAATGTGCCAAGCTGGGATGTGTTATTCAATGTAGTCCTTTCCAGGTGAAGGGAAGGATCTGACAGCTCCCTTCAAGTACTGTTTCAGAAAATGCAATGAAAGTATTTTATTGACAATAAAAGAAGGGTAATGTTGGTGGTGGGACCTATTAAATGAAGGTGTCAGTGAGTCAGCTTATGATCACACATGATCATAGAATCATAGAATCACAGGATCTTTAAGGTTGGAAGAGACCTCAAGGATCATCTAGTCCAACCATCTCCCTACCACCTATTACCCACTAAACCACGTCCCTAAGTGCCACATCCAATCTTTTTTTAAACACACCTAGGATACATTGATATCTTCAATGTATTTGGCAAACTGAATCTTACCATGTGTAAGCATACTCATCATCTTGCAACAAAGTGAACAGTTAAACTTCCATTAGTTGTTGTTTTTGAAACAACAAAAGTCTTTGAATTTTGCACATAAAATTATCTCAATGAAAATCTGTGACAAACTGCCTCCATGAATCTGTCAAGGGCCAGAGAGAGTGACTGGAAGGCAGGAAAGCCTTAGTTTGCCGAGAAACAAATGAAAAGGTTAATTATGAGAGATCAGAACCTGTCAGAATTATTTGAGCCATTTCTGATTGGTTTAAGCTGTAAATTTTGAACCTTGCATTAGTTACACATAGGTAACCAGAAGGATTTGTGTATGCTTCTCAATCATGAAAACCCAGTCCTTGCTCTCATTCAGCTGACAAGACAACCCAAACGAATGAGGGAGCTCGTCCTTGGAAATACTCCGCTGACTCTGTGCAAAGAGCAAGCATTCAACAAATTCAGTGCTCTACGCATTCTGGTTACTCTTGTCCGGAGTGATTTTTTTTGACATGACGGGACACTGAGGAGCAGATAACACCTCTGACTACTCTAGCTCCACCTCACACCTTCAGTAATTACATCGTCTTGCTGTCATGTTTGCTCCTTTCTGCCACTGTGGCAGGGTCCTGCCGTTGCTGCATGTTTCTGCCTTTGCTCTGTCAGACAGACCCATCCACCTTTGCCTTCAGTGTTGTAGGTGCCAACTTATAAAGGTAACCTTGCCTTTCTCTCTTTGTAGGTGGAAGATGCGTTGAGTGAGGCAGATTTTCAACTCAAGTTGGACCTGCACTTTACTGACAGTGAACAACAGTAAGTGTTGTTTTAAAGCTCATTTGGTCATGCAGGGGGTTGTTCAGTTGGGAAATTAGTTTGGTGAAGTGAGAGTCCTTTGGAAAAAAGGATAGCTTTGACAAGTCATTCCTTTGCCTCAGTGTTGAAGTCTTTTTGTTCCTTCTCTCTGTATTTGAAGAACGTATCTTTCTCATAATCCTCTTTAAAGGAACATTTTTTCTCCTTTAATTGTGATGCTTTCAAAGGGGTTAGTGTTGCTCTCTCCTTCTGGTAAATTCAGAGAGAATATCATCACTAACCTCCATGTGTACAAGGGCTGTGGCTCAAAAATGCATTTATCTCAAGAGACAAAGAAGTATTTTTTGGCTGAAGACGGGTGTATGAACATGCTAAGTGCTTTTCTTGTATGAGAACCAAAGCTGTCATGGTATTTTAGGAGGAAAGGCTCTTCCCATTGACTTTGATCTCTTCCCACTACATTTGATTTTACAATCTTAGGTGAAGTGGGAGTAATGTCCCTTCCTGAGACATAGCAGAAGGTGTGATCCAAGACATTATTCAGCTTCACTGAATCACAGAAAAGGCTTCCAATGACTTCAGCAGCATTTATGAGGGGTGATAGGGGTGTCCAGAAACCATCTGAGCTGTGTTTCATGCTAAGACTGTCCCCATGGGATTTCATTCATATCCATAGGACATCTATGACAAATTTCAGGAACATGTTTCCTTTATCTTCGAGACAGAAGAAATGAAAAATTGTTCTCTCAGGCAGGCAGGAAGGACAAGATCATCAGTCATCAGCTGTGATGTTGACGGGTCTAGATGAGAGAAAAAACAAAGTAATAGCCAAAATAAATGATAGCCAAGAATAAAAAGAATTTAAAATTTCTGTTATCACCTGAAAGATTAATCCAATTTACTATTCAAAAAAAAGCAGTGATTTTTATAAAAGGATATTCTCCAAATCTCATGGAAACATGTCTTGGGACTAACCGTGCACCATACTCAACCATCTCATCATAGATTTTTTTTTTAGCTTTGGAAAACAATTCGCTTCTATCAGAAGGGTCTTTAATGTTGTAAACCAATTCTTTTGTAGAAGAGAGTTTCACTTATATGGGGAGGATGTAGTTAAGCATGCTCCAGGTCTACAGCCCAGCCTCCTACCCTGTAGGTGACTCAGGTGTCATGCAGTTGACTGCACACTAGGAAAGCTATTCTGGAATAGTTATAATCAAACTTTAAATTAAAGTCTTGGTTTTTATCTACTGAAAAAAAGGAGAAGTCAGCCGAACTTGTATTGTTTCTCTGCAGTTACTTCACCTACTCTTTTTTTTGGCCTCTTGCAACAAGTTTTTTTCAGAAGATCAGCTATCTGGAAAGGTACTCTGAATATTTTCATCTCTCTCTGACACAGGACTCCTTCTAACTCACATATTGTCTGAGTTGATTGTCCTTACACTGAAAATCACAAGTAGTGATCTGTCCTGGCTATGAACACTCAAACAAACACAGCAGTTTTCTAAATGCACTTCCTTTTGCTAATTAGTTCTTGATGTCCCTGGAACCAGTGCATAGGTGGACATCAAGGACAGTCACCAGGGGAAACCAAAATTGCATCACATCTATTTTTCTTTTATACAATATATTTATATCTCTCTCTACATCTGTTATTCATTATTTATTTTTGTTTCTATATGTATCTGTGTATGTATATTTATATTTATTTTAGGCACTAGTACAACACAAGATACTCACCAGTTATGTGAACCCTTATGAAGCAGGGAAGTGATAAAAAGTGATAAAGTGATAAAAATTCATCTCAAGTGATAAAAATTCATCTCAAGCCATCTTCCATCTGCTGCCTGTAGCATGTTACAGGCTGTGACAACTTAAGCTTCCACTAACCCTTGTAAACCTCCAGTAACCCTTGTAAACCTCCAGTAACCCTTGTGAACCTGTTTCTCTTCCAGGCTGAGAGATGTTCCAGCGATCCCCATGATCAGCAGCCGTACACTGTGTCTTCACTTCCACCCCCGGCGAGGTCTGCACCACCATGTTCCTGTCATGTTTGACTATTTCCACCTGTCAGTGATATCCGTCACGGTGCATGCGTCACTGGTAGCGTTACACCAGCCTCTGATCAGGTAAAGGGCACAGAAATGTCTGTTCAAAGGCAGTGGAGATTCTGCTTCTGAGTTCATTTGCTTATTGTGTAGGAGAAACAGAGAGGTTAATTTAATTTCAAGTGTTTTGGTCCTGGTCTAGGACTCTGGACATTGGAGTTTAGGGCCAGCCTCTGACACAGGCTCCTTTCCTTGCCAAGACACTAGTGGGGTGACCAAACACTAGAAAAATCTTTGGGAAATGGTTCAGAAATTTTGATTAGCCTTGATCTCTTTATTCCCTATCTGTAACGCAAGGACAGTAAAAATTATCTTCTTCTTGGCTGTTTTTCCTCTTTAGTCTAAAAGCAACTAAGGGTTTTTCCATTTTCCCCCTGTTGTTTTGTGAAGCATTTAGGACAGTTGGACTCTAATCTCATCTGTGCATTAGCATAATTCATAGCACGGCTAGAAGGAGCCATGCATGAGTCAGTACTGGAAAAGGCTCCGTTGAATTTTTCCATCTGATTTAACGGCAGCAGTACAATACTAGCTGCCATGGGGTCTAGGTGTGATTTATGTTATCTGATTCATAATGACAAGAAAATAATTCAGAACTCCTTCAAATAAAACAGGGCTGGAGGTCAATATCCTCTAATATTTAGAGCAGGCAAGGGGAAGCAAAGGTCTTTCTGGCAATTTACTTTGTGTCCAATCTTGTCATCAGATGAGATAAAGAGTGCTGAGATGGAGGGAACTCCTTTGGTCCTGAAGCAAAACGCAGTGTACGGTGTCGTTCAGCTTCCCTTACTCCAGCAAGACTTTGCTGTTTACCAAATGACCAGGAGACTCAAGTTATGTCAAATATCGTGCACAGAGCACTGTGTCAGGGAGAAAGGATGAACCCGTAAACTCTTTTTTCCTCAGGTTTGGTGTTTTGACTTAATACATCATTGCTTCAGTTCTCCATTTCATAAAGGTATTGCTTGTACATGATGCCATAGAATGAATTAAGGTTTTCAGAGGCTGAGTTGTGACAGTGATGCGAGTCATATCAGTAGATCAGACTGACGTATCTGTCGTCTATTCTGCTGCCATACAGGTAACTGCTGTATCTCTCTTCTGCTATGTGTTGACTTTTAAAATGGTGAATTAGATTGTAACAGACTACTTCTAACCAGATAATTTTGCTCAGATAATTTGCCCATTGTTCTACTATATAAAAGGATGGAAGAACAACAGTTATCAGGCTTAATGACTGTTTTCAGTGCTTTGCTATCCTCTAATGAATGGGACTGCAGAGACTTGTTACTGTTATTAGGCATAAATCGCGTGATGAGCAACTGTTCTGTAGTCAGATTATTATAGCTTTTAAAATATGATTGTGTGGACATTTATGAAGTATACCATATTTTTACTTAATGCAGTGGAATGAAGATTTTTGACAACACAATATAGAGTCTCATTTGCTTAAGCCAGTAAAATAATTTTAAAGTGTGATACTGAGGATTTATGTTCTTCTTGATAAATATTCAAAACCCGAATAGTTTTTATATCATGCATTCTATAAATATAAATCAGGGTGAAGACACTAGCGTAAAGGAAATGCCAGTTCCAAGCATTGGAAAATAGAAAGAGCCAACTAAAACCTATTGGCTTTACTCCCAGTTCAGAACTTTCCTGCTTACCACTTATCACTGAAACACAGAAAAAAAAGGTTTAATTGCAAAATCAGATCTTTATTTTTGTAACACAATGGAACCTGAATGACTGAAAAAAATAAACACCAGATATTTACATTGTCTGGGAAAAATATCCATGCAGTATTTTGCCATGTTTTAGTCTGCTAACTTAAACTGTCCCAACATAGTACCTACTTTACGTGTATATACACATTATTTCTACACATACATATGCACTTAAATGTAAAACAGTAACAGTTCTAGATGTGGCTTGAAAAGAAACATCTCACATTATGTAAAATTGAAATTCACTGCTGCTTGAAGTTATCCTGGAAAACAGCTTTACCTGAAGTAGAGCTATCTTCTCACATATGCCCTGTGAAGTCGACTTTTCATGTCTTGTTAGCTCCGTTGGCAAGTTAGATACTCTTCCCCTAAGTCCTTCCCTGTGGCCTGTATTTAAAGAGTGGAAACAGTAGGGAAACCAGCAAGACCAATTGTCCTTTCCTCCCGGGTAATGTACACCCAAAAATAGCTCCTGTTGAGCAAGCCTTGCCAGGGTGCCTCCATTGCCTCCTGGTTTTTGACAAGTGAACATTTTGATATTGATGTTTGTCCTGGTTAATAATTCTTATACAATAAACATTACATTAGGTTTGTGTGGTGGGTTGACTCTGGCTGGAGTCCAGGTGCCCACCAAAGCCACTCTGTCACTCCCCTCCTTAACTAAACAGGGGAGAAAAAGTGTAACGAACAGCTCTTGGGTCAGGATAGGGACAGGGAGAGATCGTTCACCAATTACCTTCCCGGGAAAAACAGACCAGGCTTAGAGAGGAATTCATCTGATTCATTGCCAAGCAAAACAGAGTAGAGGAATGAGAAGTAAAACCAAATCTTAAAAGACCACCCCCCACACTCCCTTCTTCCTGGGCTTAACTTCACTTACAATTTCTCTACCTTCTCCCCGCAGTGGCACAGGGGGACAGGGATTGGGGTTACGGTCAGTTGATCACACGTTGTCTCTCCCCCTCCTTCCTCCTCGGGGGAGGACTCCTCACACTCTGCCCCTGCTCCAGCGTGGGGTCCCTCCCACGGCAGACAGTCCTCCACCAATTTCTCCAACGTGAGTCCATCCCAGGGGCTACAGTCCTTCACCAACTGCTCCAGTGTGGGTCCCCTATGGGGTCACAAGTCCTGCCAGCAAACCTGCTCCAACGTTGACTCCTCTCTCCACAGGGCCACAGGTCCTGCCAGGAGCCTGCTCCAGCGCAGGTTGCCCACGGAGTCACAGCCTCCTTCAGGTGTCTCCACATGCTCTGGCGTGGGGTCTTCCATGGGCTGCAGGTGGAATCTCTACTCCTCATTATCCTTCGTCCATGGACTGCAGGGGCACAGCATGTTCCACTGCTCCTCCATGGGCTGCAGGGAAATCTTTGCTTTGGTGTCTGGAGCACCTCCTCCCCCTCCTTCTTCACTGACCTTGGTGTCTGTGGAGTTTCTTATGTCTTCTCACTCTTCTCTCTGGCTGCAAAAGCTACCACATTGGTTTTTTTCTTCTTAACTCTGTTATCCCAGAAGCGCTGCCCTGTCGTTGATTGGCTCGGCATTGGCCAGCGGTGGCCCCCCCAGCTACCAAAACAAACCAAAACCACAAACCCAAAACAATTTGATACTTTAAAACGTTTGAGCCTTACCAAACTGAGAATGAGTGAAATTCACGTTTCTGGGATCCTTTGCAGGATTCTGGATGGAAGTTTTGTGACCTGAAGCACTGCTTCCCTCACCATGCACCTTCCCCTACAACCAGACCTTTCTACCAGGTACTGCACGACATTGTCACACCTCTGCTTGCAAACCAGAGGGCTGGGGCTATGCCGCTGCAGACCCCAAACCCCTCACCCTTCCACAGTGACCGCTGCTGTGCAGGTCCATGGTGTCTGCACTGAGCGCTTTGGGCAGCTGCAGTCCATGGAGCAGTATTTTCAGACTTTATGATGTGGGAGAAACAGAGGAGAATCTGGAGCAGAAGTTGGCTGGCACGTCTTTCCTAACATCACAGAAATGGCAGGTTTTTTTTGGAAAGTAGAGGGTTTGCCTTTGGCAACCTCATTTTGCCCAGGATGATGGAAGATGAACCCATCAAAAGATGAACAGAGAAAATGAACGATGTTCAGGCTTGAGAGTACTCCCCTGCTGGCCTCCACAAACTGCTTAAATACCTTTTTTTATTCTCTTACCTAAGCTCTGAGGTTAAACGTGAGGAGACAGTTGCAGGAGGAACATGAGGAGTTAGTGCTTTTGCACTCCAGTTTTCTGTTTTGTCTTTTGCATAGATCATTTTGGTTTCTGGCCTGGGGCATTGACTTCTCCTTTAGCTCCCTGTCACTGGCTTTGCTACTCGTCTCGTCTGTAAGTGTAATCAGCAGTTATTAGCAGAGCATCAGCTGGTAGAAAAGGCTCTTTGCTCCAGCATAGTTCAGACTTCAGGAAATATTTCTTCTTTTCCCAAAGGGACATATCCTTCTCTATGGCATGCAGGTCTACTTAGTCTCAGGCATGCTGCAAGCTCAGTGCCTTCTTATATTGGACTCGTTTAGGAAGCAAACAGTTAGACACATGGTTATCCACTTCATTAATTCCATAGACCTCTGCACTGCTCCTTCCTGAGAGGAGTTAGCATATGCTACTGTTTATAAGCAAATATACATCTTGTAAATAACCTCTGAAACAAGTACATAGCTTCTCACATACAGTTTCCCACACTGAATACATTGCCCTGTATGTGTAGTTCCTGTTACACAGCATGGACAATAGGATCTGGTTGTCATGTCTCCTACTGAAAGTTTATCCAGTGACTTCTGATGATTTTTACTTTTTTACCCTGAAAGCTTTCTGGAAGTGTAAGAACCAAACTGCTGCTATCTGTACAGACTAGTCTTCCCAAAGCTGTGCTTTGTCTAAAGGCTGTGCAGAATCCAGTTCACCCGATGGCCACAGCATCTGCAGTCTTACTTTGGTTCTTGGACTTCAGGACTTCAGCTGAAAACATTTTCAATCTGAAAAAAAACCCAACAAAACAAACAAACAAACAAACAAAAAGCAAGACTTGAAAATGCTGCAAATAAGCAAGATGCTTCATCAGAGGCAGCTGCAAACCTGTTTTCTCTTGTTTGCACAAGAAAAGGGTTTCATTTCCTCAGCTTTCAGAAATCTCTTCAACTTCCTATTCTCTTCCCCACTTTCATACATATGTCTGCGTGAAAAACAAACTAGACTTTCAGTATTTTACTTGTTAGCATTGAATTCTAAATTGCACCCATCCAAATCACTCTATGAGAAACAAAAAATCTTAGTGGCGTCTGAGATGGGGAAATAATATAACACACAGTTTGCAGGTGGAGAATCCAAGACACAGATGCTGAATTTTTCAGGGCCTTGAGTTTGTTCTGCTCTGGAAAGAGGAAACAGAACCAAAGGCACACAGGGTATTTAAAGGTTTGAGCCCTGACCTAGTTCTGCTCTGCTCCACTACTCTGAGGAACCAGGCCAGCCCTGGCCATCCTTCAGCAATTTTCTCTGGCCCAAATTCTTTATTCCCAGGCATCGTCCTGTTCCTCGAACGCACGACTGATATATCTGTGTGATACGCACACTGTACTACCTGAACCCTTTGAATCTGGGTGTGCACTATGCAGGTCAGTTTTTCCATAACTGTAAGCGTAGCTCGCACTTACTTGTGGGCAGCTGAAACGGCCACAGATGTAACCCTGGGTAGCAAAGTTCATGACTTGTTTTTCCTGCTCCATCTCATTTGCAAATAAATAGAAAGAAAATGGAATACTTATGCAGTAAAAAGCCATTACTTCCATAATATGTTTATTAACAGAATACTGTTTTGTATTTTTTCCCTCTGTGAACTTTTGTGTAATAGCTGAAATTCCTCAGAATTTTCTTTTTTTAGTTTGTTATGTATCTGCAAAGATAAACCCCCACTTTGACATGCCATTCTCCTGAGCTACCAGCTGAGAAGTCACATAAGAAAAACCTATTTCTGAGTCAAACTTTCAAAAAAAAATAAAATCCCAAAACCAAAAAGCAAAAAATCTCACCCAAAACTAAATAAATACCACCATATGACTTTGCGTGCTTTGAAGTTTTATTGCAAATAAAAGTGTTCAGAACAAATGAACCAACGTTTTTCAGCAAACAAAATCATCAGATATTTCAAAACAGATTCTCCCTTTGACTCTGTTTGAGATCTAGGGAGAGACATCTGTTTCCATTACAAATTTTATTTCAGTAAAAGTTATCTGTTTTACACAGGAAGCTCAGAACATTTTCCAGTCACTGATTATAACCTTAGTGAAACTCCTTGCATAAGAGAGAAATATGTCTAGGAGAGCACAACCTGTAAATACCCACATATTGTTCTCAAAACCAAATAACAGGTCATCCATGTACCCTATGGCCGTGTGCCAGTAGTAATTTGCCAAATGCTGTATTAACGTTTTGAGTTAAAACACTGAAGGAAACCAGTGTTGTGCATTACATCTTTCCTGTTCTGTGGGAGTTAGCGTGAAGCTCCTGGTGAAATGGTTTGATTCTGAGATGTGTTATTTCTTTGGGACTTTTGCTTATATTTTTCATTTTTAAAAATCTACAATATTTTACGCATAAAGGACTGAGGGAAAAAGAGGTGATTTGTCCATAGGTCTGGTCTGAATGTGTTGCAAGTTCATTTTTTGAACTTCCACCCCTTTTTCAGTCACAAGATTATAATTTTCAGCCCAGAAAGCCAACTATGTCCTGGGCTGCATCAAAAACAGTGTGGCCAGCAGGTCGAGGGAGGGAATTCTCACCCTCTACTCCACTCTGGTGAGACCCCACCTGGAGTGCTGTGTCCAGCTCCAGGGTCACCAGCACAGAAAAGACGTGGAGCTGCTGGAGCAAGTCCAGAAGATGTCACAAAGTTGATCTGAGGGATGGAGCACCTCTGCTATGAGGACAGGCTGAGGGAGTTGGGCTTGTTCAGCCTGGAGAAGAGAAGGCTGCAGGGAGACCTAATTGCAGCGTTCCAGCACCTAAAAGGGACCTACAGGAAAGCTGATGAGGGACTGTTTATCAGGGAATGTAGTGCTAGGACAAGGGGTAATGGGTATAAACTAAAACAGGTGGGATTTAGATTGGACATTAGGAAGAAATTCTTTACTGTGAGGGTGGTGAGACACAGGAACAGGTTGCCCAGAGAAGCTGTGGAGGCCCCATCCCTGGCAGTGTTCAAGGCCAGGTTGGATGGGGCTTTGAGCAACCTGGTCTAGTGTAGGGTGTCCCTGCCCATGGCAGGGGGGTTGGAACTAGATGATCCTTGTGGTCCCTTCCAACCCAAACCATTCTATGATTCTATGATTTATTGTAATTGGAAAGGTGAGAATTGTAGGGATTTTTTTTTTTTTAATTTATCTGGGTTTTTGTGGTTTGATCATTTTGCATAGTGCAAGGTATTTTTTTCCAAAGCAAGATTCAAAAGATCGCATATCTGCTAGATTTTTTGCCCCATTCTGCTGAAAAATAAAATTCATGAAGAAATTGAGTTTTCCTTACAAAAAAAAGTCTTCATTTTGAAAAAAGTTAATGAAAAACTAAAAAAGATTATTTCATTTTGAGACACTTTAATTTCAGAGGTAATAATATATTTTATTAAACTGGTCTAAAGCATTTATTCTGAATTACTTCAGGAACGAATCTGAATTAACATTTATCAAGGCCAATGCATTTCTTATGATAGGGAACTGTCATCTACTTTATATGTTAGAGAACTGTCCACAGAAGATAAAAACCAGGGAATGATTATTTAATATTTTGTGTCATACGAGAACTAAGAGGTGCCACATTCAATTCTCCAACAGCAGGTTCTAAACAAACAGAAAGGGAAGCACGTATTGCAACATGCAATTCATTCCCAAAGATGTTAGCGAGGCCAAAAGTATAAATCAAAAGGACGTGGACACAAATTCATGGAAGATAAACATGACTGTTGGAAATAATTGCCTGAATATAACCTTTGAGTCAGAAAGTTCTTAAATTTTGATTGCTGGTATCTTGCAGTCTATAACATAGGAAAAAAAAGGCTTTTCAAGGAAGTGTATGATAGTATATGTCCTTAGATGACTGCTGTGAGAACTGTGAGACCTCTGAAAGATAAAGACATCTCATGGGTAAGGTCATCGAAAGAACAGCTCAAAAGAAAAAGCAAAACCAAATTGTTTCTTTCACTGAAAACATTAATGCTTCTGCACACATGTTCACTCACTCTGACACACACACATTACCTCTTTTGAGCTTTTTTATCCTCATTCTAAATAAAAGCTAAGGTTAACCTACAGGATGAGGATCTAAACATTGATATTAAATCAATGCTATTAAATGGACAGTCCAAATGGACATGTAAATAACCAAGGTTCAAGATTCATAGAAACGAGCATGATTGCAGGAATAATTGGAAAAAATACAGAAAACAAAATTTAATTTAGCAAATTAACCTGTTACTGCTAATAAAAACTGTCTTCAAGTGTCATATACTTCAGAAAGCATTAGGGGAACCTCAACAGTTTGTAGGTTTCGGTTAAACTTTCCCTCAACGGACAGACAACATTTTGGCAGGTTTCCCAAAAAAAGGTTTTGGTTTTACAGTGAGTGCTATGTGAAATCAATTTCCATAAAACCAAGAGATTAAAAACCCTTCTTTGCTCTAAAAGCAAAAGATAAATAAATAAAAAAGGCATTAAAAAGTGCTTTTCTCTCCCTTAAAACCTTTGAAAGCTTTGCTAATATTCAAATGAGGAGTTTTTCATGTGCAGGCGACATTTGTTTAAGCTTTTCTCTGATAGCACAGCAATCATTTTTTATTTCTGTTTCTTGAGCCTTTCCAGCAGACCGGGGAGACAACATCATCCAATAACAACTGCAATTATTCAGAGCAGTGTTTATCTCTTGGCTGTTTGTAATTGCCTTATTTTATTTATTTATTTTTATCTTAAATTTTGTATGTAGGAAATACATGGAAAGGCTTCTTACTGCTTAGAAGCAGCCAGCTGGAAATTTCTTGGATCACATAAATTAATACATACATAAACAAGGCCAGATATATGCTAAGGTCTTCTACACCATCCTCTCTCTCATCGGATGTCCTTCTTGTTAGTATATGAAAGCTTTGGGATACATAACAAACAATGGTTTTGACTTAGAGGGGAGGCAGGGATTTGTATTTAACCTTAGTCCAATTCCTAATTCTGCTTGAGATTCTTTTCCTGATGTTGCACACATCACTGAATTCCCCTGCACATCAGAACCTCACCTGTTATTTGGGTGATAACGAGTCTTGCTGCATCTCTCTCTTGTCTTGTATTCATAGCATGAGCATCCTTTCTTTTGTTGTGTGTTTCTGGACAGAAGCCAGGACTATTATCCACCCTTAAAAACTGAACCAAGTGGAGATAACCATGAATTATGGCTGATCTGAGCTGACGTGGCCACATCTACATAGAGGAATAACCTCAGATTGGGAAATTTTGGCAGAACGAATGGCACTACCCTAAGGATTTTAGTTCTGGCACATTTTGGTTTTAAAATCTTTTTTCTTCTCCCCATCTTGGCAGCTCTTGTTCTTTCAAGGACTCCAGGTGTCCTGGATACGATGCAATTTGGGATGTGTAGACAGGCATCAGGTACCTGTTGGTGGTGATCCCACTCTGAAAGTTGCAGCACAAACTCAGTGGCGTTATCTGTACGAACAGCAAATGTGCTTTTCTTTTTCTCTGCAGTTCATTACTTTAATTCCACCTTTGCCTACATGCTTTTTAAGAACATTTATGGTTGCTTGCATTACCATTTAGACACAGTAATTTGGCTCATAGTAAAGTAACTTGGTTTCTCTCTTGAAATCTTGACGTAGTTTATGTACAGCACATGTTATTGCAGGGACTAACTGTGGCTTATCTCACCTAACTTCAGCTGTTTATGAGGCAGTCATCCTAGCCTCTCTTAATAGTCCACAATAAAAATACGTGACTTGAGGTTGAAATTCATCTGACCTGTTTGATATCACTGCTTCGGAAAGAGATGACTCATACCCTGGAAATGCTGATTTCTCTCCAGTGAATATAAAGGCTGCCTACATCATTAACTGGGACGTAGCTATTTGCTCAGATTAATCCAGAGTAAGAGCCCTATCTATGCATCAGGACTCTGATGGGCTTGATGCTGAGTAAACTCCAAACAAGATGTTTCACTCTTAATGGGTTCCTGCTAGAAGATAAGAGATGTACAGTCAGAAGGAAGCACTGTGACCACAATAGTCAGCACTGAGAGGTAATGACCTCAATACTAAATTCAAACCTAATTTCTATCAGGTTTTTGAGGAAGAATTTGAATAACAGCAAATTCGTATTGCACATGGGTATGGGAGAACACACACCAAATGTATGGACTGCATCCAGCAGAAGGAAATGCAGCTTTTGAGCCGAAGTCTTGTGATTTTGGTGCTAGAAGCTTATGCCATAGGACACTGAGAAGCGGGAAGTAAACTTCCAGTCTTTTATTAAAAGACTGGAAAGAGCTATAAAGGATATTGATAGTGAAGAGAGACCGTACAGAGTTCAAACAAGAAGGGTGATATGGTTAAAGTCAGAAAGAATTTGCATCAACTAAGGTGCAAGCTGATGAGAAGTTGGAGAAGAGTATTATCTATGTCGATAGGTAGAAAAGTTGTATTGTTGAGATTTGTGCTGGAAGAAGATCCGTAAGACAGCAGAGGAAGGATCGGGTGAAAGAAAACACTCAAGCCGCCAGCCTGAATGGCAAGAAAGCAAACTCCATTCACATAATTTGAGCTAGTGCATGCTGGATAATGTTCATTTTTGATTGGAAACCTCTGGACTTACTCTTCTCTAACAATACTGCTCTGATTATTTTTCTTCTCAATTTCTTTTCTTTTAGTTTTGCTCGTCCAGGGAAAGGTTCATGGCTTGGTAAAGGCAACCTGGAGGCAGGACCAGACCAGTCCACTATGTCATTAGAAAATCTAGTGTTTGGAGCTGGCTACTGCAAACCCACTTCTTCAGAGGTAAGGAGAATGAACAATGGTGTCTTACTTTCATTTGGTCACACAGAGTGTCCACATTATCTGTGAAGAACGTGTCCTGATTTATATGGCTAGTAGAGTGATTTTTTTGGAAGAAGAACCCTTCAAACATTTCTATATGAACTACCTGGCACTTGGACACACAGTTCATGGGTGTTCAGCCCCAACCCATATGAACCATTAAGGCCAGGTTGGATGGGGCTTTGGGCAGTCTGATCTAGTGGAGGGTGCCCCTATCAGTGGCAGGGGGGTTGTAAGTAGATGGTCTTTAAAGTCCATTCCAGCCCAAACCGTTCTATGATTCTATGATGCTGTAATTCTATGATTGTGTGATTCAGAAAAGTCATGATTGCCAATGACACTACTAGGTGTCTGCTGTAAGGTGAAATTATTTATTCAGTAAAAGAGCCTTGCTTGCAGGTCTTATGTTTGATTGCCAGAGGACTTGAGTCATTATTAAGGATGTGTTGAAGGAAGGGTTTGTGCCTGGAGTACCAAGTGTTGTGTGTGTTGGTGACTGGGTGTTATGCACATTGACTTACTCAATGCAGGTCCCACAGTTAGTGTATGCCTTTGATCTTAGTACTTACTGCAGGTGAAGAGGAGAGTTTGTTGTGCAAATTTAAGTACAAAGTTCTTTGTTTGGAAAATAATGATTAATTGGGGTTTTCTGTTTGTTTTTTGTTTTGGTTTGGTTTTTTTACGTGCTAGCTTTGAAGTGTTTTTTTGTCAGAAATGTTTCCTTGTATCTAGAAACTCAACGCAGAGTATTGGCATCATTAACTTGTTAGGAAACCCTTATTCAAGGATTCTGATTAACATGCTGCCCTTGGCTTCCCTCAACCTTTCCTGTCGAAGCTGTTCTGTTCTGCATAAATACTAAAAATATGCTAGCCTAGAGCGGCTGGTGCAGAAGAACTACCGGGGAATTAACTCAGGCTGAGAGAACGTTTGGCCTGAGGCTGCTATCCGAACCATTGGGTCATTGTCTGCTTTTGGCAAACAAACTGACCTCAACCTCTGCCTCCCTGGTAGACAGTCACATCATATAAATTTAAATAACTGATTTATGTGTTTGTCTTTGTAGACTAATGTCTGTACATCTCTGTACATCACACAAGAGAGAGGCTTCTTTGGACAGTGGGTCCTACTTCTTATTATCTGGACAAAAATCTATCATAAGAAGAAAAATGGAAACGCTAACACTCCACTCTCATTTTTCCTTTTAGTCTCCATGGAAAAATCTTAGTCTGCTGTGATTAGGAAAACTGATTTCCTTCCCAAAAGTTTTCCTTAGCTGCAAACTCTAATCTTTGATTATAGGCTTTTTGCTTCTTCTTCTTTTTTTTCTTTTTTAAATGACAGCATAATTATTATCCTAGTGGGCGACCTATTAAATACCAAAATGGTATTTAATTCCCTCAAATTACCCCAAAATGGTAATTTTATTCCCTCACCTAGGAAGGAAGAATCCCATGTGCTAGTACAGGTTGGGGACCGACCTGCTGGAGAGCAGTGTAGGGGAAAGGGACCTGGGGGTCCTGGTGGACGGGGGAATGACCATGAGCCAGCAATGTGCCCTGGTGGCCAGGAAGGCCAATGGTGTCCTGGGGTGCATTAGAAGGGCTGTGGTCAGTAGGTTGAGGGAGGTCCTCCTCCCCCTCTATTCTGCATTGGTGAGGCCGCATCTGGAATACTGCATCCAGTTCTGGGCCCCTCAGCTTAAGAAGGACAGGGAACTGCTAGAGAGAGTCCAGCACAGAGCCACGAAGATGATCAAGGGAGTGGAACATCTCCCTTATGAGGAAAGGCTGAGGGAGCTGGGTCTCTTTAGCTTGGAGAAGAGGAGGCTGAGGGGTGACCTCATCAATGTTTATAAATATGTTAAGGGTGAGTGTCGGGAAGATGGAGCCAGGCTCTTCCCGGCCTCACTAAGCGATAGGACAAGGGGCAATGGGTGCAAGCTGGAGCATAGGAGGTTCCGAGTTAATGTAAGGAAAAACTTTTTCACTGTGAGGGTGACAGAGCACTGGGACAGGCTGCCCAGAGAGGTTGTGGAGTCTCCTTCTCTGGAGACATTCAAAACCCGAGTGGACGTGTTCCTGAGTGATGTGCTCTAGGTGGCCCTGCCTTGGCGGGGGGGGTTGGACTAGATGATCTTTCGAGGTCCCTTCCAACCCTTGTGATTCTGTGATTCTGTGAAATGAAAGCACCCTATCATGAACTGGATTTAGCACTCTGCTACCCTGCAGGTCATCAGAATGTCACACGCTAAACAATCATAAACATAATGCTGCACACTCTACCTCCATATGGTCAGATGTGCATTTCTTTAGCATCAGAAACTTACAGAAACCTCTGTAAGTCATGACATCTGTTCTTGAGCTGAGCATTTCAATTTGATAGACTGTCATGGCCTTTTTGCATATGCTATCCGTGATGTATGATAATAAACAAAGCTATATATTTTGGTTTAACGTAAAAAATAAAAATAAAAATTCAGAGATAGAAAAGTAATTGCTGTGGGGCTAAACCTAACTCCAAGTGAGGGTCTTGTGATGCTGGTTTTTGTGGGCGTTTATCTAAGGGGTTGAAGGAAGAGAAGTAATATCATTTTTTTGCGTGCTGCAAGGCTTTGCACTGGATCAAGTTTATTTCCCTTTACAAATTTGTATATTCCATTTCAGGTTGCTTGAATGTGTTTGTTAAATGTAACTTCAACTGGACTATAGACATGTCCAGGTTTGGGGAATTTTGCAGTCACCATCAGTGGGCATGACAACGGATTCTACCCTTCTCATTACATGAAAACAGCAGACCTCTACTCACTTTGTATATATTTTTGGTTGAATTTTGCCTACTGCATGTCCAAATTAGTAACTATTGAATACCTTAACTCAAGATGTACCATACTTTTTTTTGATATGTTGGTAAGTTACTCTGATTTGATACAACTGGTTAAATCTAGGCTAGAACATTTAATATATCTTGTCTTCCAAGGCAGACAAATCTTCACTGAGCAGCAGGACCTGGGAAAATTAATTTTGAAGAGACTTCGGTTAATTCCTTTTTATGTTGTAAAATGTTTGTTTGTAAAAAACAGTTGATGTTGGTCTATCCTTCTCCCTTTTCTTTTCTCCTTTCCTTTCTTTCCTTTTCCTTTCCCTTTCCTTTCCCTCTCCTTTCCCTCTCCTTTCCCTCTCCTTTCCCTCTCCTTTCCTTTCCTTTCCTTTCCTTTCCTTTCCTTTCCTTTCCTTTCCTTTCCTTTCCTTTCCTTTCCTTTCCTTTCCTTTCCTTTCCTTTCCTTTCCATCTCTGCAAGGAAATGTACTTTTCCTGTACATTTCTGTGTTTTTCTTGATCTGAGAAGTCTCCAGGCTTAAGCTCTTAAGATGCATCTCCTGGTCAAGTGTCTGCTGTCTGATGTATTTTCTAGGGAACTGAATCTGTTTATTCAGTTCTCTGTAAGACTGCAAACAATTAGTATTTCCCTTATGTGAGGTTTACCTATTGTGAGGAAACCAAAAAGAGCTTTTTTTTCCCCCACAGTTGCAGCCAGATTGTTTTGTTCAGAATACTTCCATTTGAACAGAATTTTGCAATGAGTAGGAATTCTAAATAATTCCTATTGCACCCTCTTCCTCAAGTTTAGGAGATGCATGTCTTAAAACCCCAGCGAATTAGTGGTTCACTGTGTCTGAGGGACTTACTAGCTCCTCAGTTTATTCAATTTCATACATTTGGCATAAATTCTACAAAGTCGTGAAACAGACTGGCTCACAAAAGTAAACTTTGCCCTCACTAGTGTCATCATACTCAGTAGATGGACTAGTGGCATGGTGTATTGGGTTTATGTGACAAGGTTTTGGTAGCAGGGGAGAGTGGGAGCAGGGTTGTCTTCTGTGAGAAGACATTAGAAGCTGGCCCCACGTTAAATGGAGCCGGCTCCAGCTGGCTCTCGGATGGCCCCACTGCTGGCCAAAGATGAGCCCATCAGTGAGGTTGTTAGCACCTCTGCAATAACATATTAAAGAAAGGGTAAAGAACACTGCAACAGCTGTGAGACAGAAGAGTGAGAAAATGTGAGAAACAGCTATATATGGCATCACGGTCAGTGAGGAAGGAAGCGAGAAGCTGCTCCAAGTGCCAGAGCAGAGATTTTCCTTCAGTTTATGGTGAAGACTATAGTGATGAAGGTTGTCCCACTGCAGCCTGTGGAGGACCCCACGCCAGAACAGGTGGCTGTGCCTTTAAGGAAGGTGGTTTTAGATTTGTTCTTCTTTCCCATTCTACTCTGTTCAGTTGGCAATAATTTAACTTCCCTAAGTAGAGTCTGTTTTGACCATGACAGCAATCTCCTTGTCCTTATCTTGATCCACGAGCTTTTTGTTATATTTTTCTCCCTCTCTCCTGTTGATGAGAAGCAGTGATAGAGAGGCTTGATGGGCACCTGGTGGCCAGCCAAGGTCAACCCAATGCACACGGTTCAGACAAGATTTGAACACATCGCTTCAGTAGAGTAGTGGCTGGACTTACAGTAGTGCTAAGCCCTCAGGTAAGGCAGAATTGTGCTGAAACCCGATGTTAATACCACTAAGTCATGTTTTCCAGACATCTGTTGAACACAAAGTAGTGTACTCTTATCTTGACATATAATCTCTAGGTCATACATCCCATTTTAACTCTTTTTTCCTCATAAAATATGGGTGCAGCAAAGAGCTAATTTTCTTTTTAGGCCCGTAGATTGCCTGTGAGTTCTCATCTAGTTTGTGTAGTTGATTTGCTTTTTCCATACTGAAAATGCAAGTGACTGCCTTAATTTCTAAAGAAAGTCCATATCAATCATTAGTTCCTCTTGCCACTTCCTGAACTAATCTTCTGCGTCTGGGCTGCTGAGGTGCCACTGCTTAATGATAGATCCTGAAGGCTCCTCATTTCGTACTTCTGACTTCTCAGTGCGGAGTCTAATTAAATGCCAGCGACTTTGGACTGTACACGTGCATTTTCCCTGGCTCTCCCCAAGCGACTTCTGAACACGACTGACAGTTTCCTCATCTCCTGGCTTAGCAGAGCAGTTATAATAATTAATCCTATTTAAGCCTTGGTGATTTTTTTAAGACTGCCACTCTCTTTCCAGTCATCTAGCCAGCAAAGAGGGATCTTCCCTTTCTCCATTCCTCCCTCCCTCCCTCTAATATTTTCTCTCTAGCTGTGCTACACTTTTCCTTTGAAGGACAATTAAGACAACAAAGATATTTCTTATTGAAATAAGACATTTTTGTTGTCAGAGAAATACAAAGGAAGATGCTTTTGTCATCAAAAAAAGCTAGTAGAGAACAATTTACAGAATAAGAAAGTACTTTCTCAAGCTCTCTTCAGCCCATAACCTACACTCACAGGGAATATACATCACAGTAGATTAACAGTGTGTTCAAAATAGGATCGTATCTACTGCAGGCTTGGGAGATCCAGTGGGATAAGACTCACGAGCTGTGTGTGACTGGCTTCCCTCAGGGGCATCTGAATTCCCCTTTGGGTCTGCCAAATTGCTTTTCCTGTGCGGAAGTTCAAGGGGTTATTTCGGATGTTACAAGGTCTGTATCTGAACATCACACTGACTCATGCTTTCAGGTGATCTCAGCAGCCGTAAGAGATGTGCACTGAAAAACACCTACAGATCCTACATCTACAATAAAATAAAAAGAAAATATTCCTTGCAGAACTGAATATTGAATGGTCACTTATACTTCAGGAGTTTTATGCCTTACCTTATATCATACACCTCTTCTGCACCCGCTGTTGTCAGGCTGTTTTAACGTCTTTGTAATATTGTGCATCACATGCCTGCTGTGTTATAATCCAATTGAGTGAATGACATACTGTGGGTTATTAATAAACTGTACTCTCAGTAATCTTATTTTCATTTGGATAGAAGTCGCACTGCAGATAAATTGACTTCTGAGTAATCAGATTGATTAATCATATGACTTCCCATTAATAAGGCACTGGTGTTTGATAAGAAGTGTTCCTCCATCTAGCATTGAGCTAGCTATTCCCAAAGACATAAAGTTTATGCCTGGCATAATACAAGAACTAGGAGCGTCATTCAAATACAATTGTTGATGATAAGAGTTCTTTTCCAAAGACGGTTTGCTAATATTTTCACCTTTTTAGCAACAAATGAAAAATCTAGACTGTTTCATCCCAACACCAAAACATTACTCATACCCACATCTTTATGTCACATAGGAGTCATCTGTGTTTTATGCTTCTTTTCTTCTGTATAGTTATGGCTCTTTTGCCATGATACTTCACTTTTCAACTCTCGAGAAAGGAAGGTGGTGCATCAGAGAATAGCCCATGTAGGTTCCATTGTGGGAACTGTAGTATGGCCTGAAGTCCCAGTTTAGGTGGGAGAAGAGGAATATATAGCTGCAGAGTTCATAGAAACATAGAATCACAGAACAGTTTTGGTTGGAAAAGACCTTTAAGATCACCAGGTACAACCATTAACCCAGCACTGCCAAGCCCACCACTAAACCATGTCCCTAAGCACCACATCTACACATCTTTTAAACACCTCCAAGGACGGTGACTCAACCACTTCCTCTGACAGCCTGTTCCAATGTTTGACCACCCTTTCGGTGAAGAATTTTTTCATTTCCCTTCAGACACAGGAACCTTTATGTAGAGATTCCTGTTATCCATTTTTGTATTTATTAGCACAGGAGGCATCTTTCTAACTTAATTCCATTATTTTTTTATTTTTTAATTTTTTTTAGGGCATCTGCTGTGTTCTGACCCCAAAACAAAATTGTACGAGAAAGACAGAGAGAGAGAGAGATGAAAAGAAGGGGGGAGTAGGGGAATGCTGAGGGAGAGGCATGCAGGTGAGGGAAAGTAAGACAAATTGCAGCAAGGAAAAAAAGGTGTTAGCTTTGCAAAAGAACAAAAATTTTGCAAAGGACTAAAACCCTGCTCTTTCCTTTTAAGGTAAGGGCAATGTGTATTTTTCTCTTGTTTCCCCTTTGAAACTAGCAGAGGTTCTCTGTCTCCTGCTAGAACAAAAAGGACCTGATGTTTCTAGAAGGCTGTAAAATTGCCATGCTTTTTTAATTTCTTTTTTT
>VWZZ01007625.1:34961-62605 GCA_013399095.1 Psophia crepitans
TTTTGGTTAATTTTTCTTAACTGTGTGCTAAGGGTGATGTTTTACACACAATGCCTGATTATTTGCAAACTTGAGGCATAGTTAAGATTCTGATTTTACCAGTTTGGAACTTGAGTACATAAGATAGCTGGCATATATTATTTAACATTTAAAAAAAAAATCAGAGTTAAAAAACCCGCAGTATTAAAAATAGCTTGTACTTATAATTACTCCATAAAACTAATTGAGACTGTAGAATTATAGTTTACGTCAGAATTTCATCTCAAATTGTTAATTTTACATGGAATTGGCTTTATTTTTGGTCTCAGACTTCTCTGCTTTGGTGTGAGCATGGTACGGAAAACACATCCTCCGTGTGTTAGCATGTGTTTGCAATGGGTGGTTTTAAAGGAACAGGATTCTTTCAGTGTCTTCCATATGCAAATGGTAATTAGTTGTGGATGGGATTCCAACAGATGTCCACCACATAATTATTCTGATATAGTAAGAGAGCTGATATACTGTTCTTTATAAGGTATAATGACAAGTATCTTTAATCAGTGTGTTCAGGGCACCATTTGTGATAATTACTGAAGTAGTCTTTAATCTTCATTTGCCTGAAGATAAATGGCTGATCTTTAGAAAGAACTAAATGATTTCCTAGCTGTAGCAGAAAACATGGTAAGTAATAATGTGACAATAACTGGTTTCTTTAATCATTGGCATATTTCTTTCCTGTAGCTCTTAGTGTTTGATCCGGCATATGCAGAGTACAGCAAGACAATGATTTGCACTATGACAGACTTCAAAACTGAAGATTAATTTGGAATTAGGACTAAAACATGATGTTGAAGGAGCTTTGCAATCTTTTCACTGTGGGTGTTCAATTAAAATGTCATTAAATCATCTGGAGATTCTTGTAAGACTCCAGACAAGGATGGTGATGGAGTCTTCTTCTGGAGAAAATCCTCAGGAATTGCTCATATTGGACTGGTATTTGGTTCCTTTTGAAAATCAATAGAATTTCCATAGCAAGTTCCACTTTTCTTTCTTTCTTTTTTTTTTTAATGCTATTTTTCTGCAATGCTGATATATCGGAAAGAATCAGACTGCTGTATTCTCTTTATGAATCTCCCTGTTTCTCTGCGTATCACTGTGAAAAAGTCAATTACACCTAGACTGGTCTATCTGAAAATAAGTTTTTTGTAACTAATTTAGAGTAGTTGTGTGTACAGCGGTAGAAGGTAGACTGAGTATGGAGAATTTGTTTCTTTTTCACAGCTACTATTACAGTTACATACTGAAGAACTTACTTGTCTCCCACCACAATTTCTCACTTTGGGTCTGAAATCCACTTACAAATACACTGGTTTGTACAGTCATTCACTTGAGTGACATGCTTTCAATTAAAGTTTTCCCTTTCTACAGATTTCAACATTGATTTTTGAGGAACTTCATAGGAGGGGGCTTGGGACAGATGTTTCTTTCTTTCTTCCCTGAAATGGAATGCACGAGCAGCAGGAACAGCCTTTCTACTCTTCACTTTAGGAAGTGGACTTGGCTGCTCTCTATCTTTTGATTCAGTGGGCTATGATTCAGTTTTTTTCTTTCTTCTAAGCATTTTTTTCCCAGTGGTACTTTGTTGAAAAATTATCTTCGTATGCCCTAAAGAACACTACAATAATTTTAACTGACTGATGATGAGAGAGTTCTTGAAAGGAGACCAAATCGACTCTCATAGCTTCAAAGTTGATGGCCTTTCCAACAGGAGCGCAGATGCCAACAACAGCACAGTCAAGATCCATCATCTGGAAGCTAACCCTTTGATATTGGCAAGTGTCCCAGACAGCAGCTCGGGGACTGGCTAATGAGAAGAAAAGATTCACTCTTTTTTGAACCACTTTGTCTTGTTTTGTGGAAACAAATCTTCAAGTGACAGCAAGAGCCTGTACCTCTGCTTAAAGCCATCACCCCAGTCATAATGACCCAAGAATCAGTTTTACAGCTACTATGAATTACAAGTTATGGTGGAGTGCCTGGGAGGAACGATTAGAAGTGCAGTCCCTGCAACACCAGCTTGTGCACAAACAACTGCCCCTGCTCCAATGATCTCACAAGTTCTCCAAGGGTCAGACAAGTTTCAGCAGTCTGACTAACAGAAAAAAATGGGTCAGTGAGTCTCGAAAGTATTGCTGGATAGATCTGAATAACATTAGGCAGTTATAGACACATAACAATTAGACATATTGTTAATTGAGATATATAACAATTTTGCCAGTATAGATAAAGCATTTTTTTTGAAGCTTCATAGTATCACAGAATCACTAAGGTTGGAAAGGACCTCCGAGATCAAGTCCAACCGTCAACCTAACACCATCATGCTTACTTCATGGCAAGATAAGAATAATTTTTGAAGCTCTTCAGTACAAAAATAATTTCTAAGGTTGATTTGACTTAATCACATGTTCAGAGTCTGTACTGGAGTGTTTTGATAAGTGGCACAAAAAAAAAGAATTGGGGCAGAATTAGTAATGGTTCAAGGAAGCTCTCTGCATAACCAAAACAGGCGTGTGAGTATCCAGGCAGTTAGATATAGGAGTATTTGGGTGAAAATCTGGGTTTCAAGATTTATTTAGGGTAAGCCAGACAGTCAGATGCAAATGAGCTTGCACTACTTCTTTGACTGGCATAAACCTTGAGAACTCAAGCTTCCAGACAGTCTGGTTTCACAACAGCATTTACCTCTGCTGTTCCCAGCTTCACAGTAAGGTATTTGAATAGGGTCCGGTGCACTGATGCTGTCTGTGCACTCTGTCACTATATTATCCCACAATGGCTGGATGTGTCAAGAAGTGTGAAGGAGCTTCAGTATCATTCATCTGTTGCCTCTGGTTTCTAGTAAGTCAGATAAGGCCAAGAGTCTATTCGCATCATGTTTCATCCTTCACGTTTCTATGTTCATAGAATAACAGAATTATTTGCATTGGGAAAGACCTTTAACATCTAGTCCAACCCCCCTGCAATGAGCAGGGACATCTTCAACTAAATCTGTTTGCTCAGAGACTGGCCAACCTGTCCTTGAATGTTTCCAGGGATGGACCATCTACAATCTCTATGGGCAACCTGTTCCAGTGTTTCACCACCCTCACTGTAAAAAATGCCTTCCTTATACCTTGTCTGAATCTACTCTTTTTTAATTTAAAACAGTTACCCCTTGTCCTATAACTGCAGGCCTTATTAAAAAGTCTGTCTCTATCTTTCTTATAAGCCCCATGCAATAAGTTTTCCCAAGATGTTCCCAAACTCTTTCCATGTGCAAGAGAAAACCATCAAGTCAGTTGAAGGCACTATATGTCTGCTCTTTGACGACTCAAATCAAAAGTCCTGAAGCAGTCTACATCTCTGCTGGAACTAGGTCTACCTGGCAGTGGTAGACAGAGTTGGCTGTTTAGAAGCAAAGGTGAAATCTTGAACAGGAGAGAGGGATACGTCCAAAGCCGTGTTAAGTCATGTTCCTGGTGGTGGTAAAGCACCATTTCTGCTCTATGTATCGTGTTTGTTTTGTAAACAGATACAGTTAGACTCTCTAGAGCTGTCAGACAAACCTCTTTCTCCTCTATTGAACTCACTAGAAGTATTTTAGTTAAAACCATAAAATAATGGCCTGAAGAATAAATGGTAAGCTACTCATGGCTCATGAAATTTGATTGTCTTTGAGTGTAAATTACTTGAGGGCTGGTACATGTACTATGCGTAATACAGGAGGTATCTACCGTACTAGGAAAATGAACCTGTGAAAATGTAATATTTATGCAAATTTATACAGCTCCAGCTATTCAAAAGTTCCCCATTTTGTGGCAGTAAATTATAGCAAATTAATATAATTTCCTTAAAGTAACATACCCAAGAAATTTTCTGATTAGCCATTACTTCTGTTTCACTGTTAGAAATTGTGGATTTCTGAAGTGATAAAAAGTACTGTATATTGGTTTATAATTGGCTTTAAAATTTGATGTATGTTTGCATGCATGTAAAAGAGTTATAAATGATTCATTGCCTGGGAGTGTCCTAAGTGAAGACTTCAGGAATGCAGCATAATGACAGCATTAGACATTGACCTGTTTCTTGGCAGCAAAAGGCATAGAAACCACATCCCCCCACATCAAAGAAAACAGAGCAGCGTTACAGCACCTAGGCCAAAGCGGAGCATTCCTTGCAAGAAGGAAAGTGCCTGTAGCCAGCAATGTAAATTATTATTTTTGGGTGTGATTGGTTGAAATAAAGTAATGATCCAGAAAAAAAATAGATTTTGAAGGTGTTGCTAAGAGAAAAAATCCAACGGATCTCATTTGGTCACTTTGAAAACTTCAGTTATCCAAGTGATGGAACTTTCTGAGCCACGGAATTATCTTCAGGAAAATAACAGGGACAGGAATGGAAATTGCTTTGTCCTACTTGATTATTACAACAAACCTTGGAGTAGGACCTTGCAAGAGATTTTCTGTTGATTATTTTTCATAATAATGAACAAAATTCAGGTAACCTGAAAAATAGCATACTTAGAATGATTAAAAGGATTCTGGTTTTCTCCATTTTTATGGACCATAATAACTGGCATAACACATTGCTGGAAGGTGCTTCTGTGAACTTTCTGGATTTGCCACAATTGTGCAAAATGACAGAACTGACAATTCCTACAGTCCTTGGTCAGAAAGGATGGGAACTGTGAGGACTGTGGCATAATATTTGGGCAAATTCAGGAAGACTTTGCCTGAAGGCATGGAATTTCTGAAGTTGTCAGGGATTAGGTTCAGATTTTCTTTCCTTTGTTTACCTCTGTCTCCTCAGTCAGTATTTGATACTTAACTAAGGGATGAGGTTCAATGTGGCAAAGTGCTGGGTCCTGCACTTTGGCCACAACAACCCCAGGCAGCGCTACAGGCTGGGGGCAGGGTGGCTGGAAAGCTGTGTAGAGGAAAAGGACCTGGGAGCGCTGATTGATGCTCGCCTGGACATGAGCCGGCAGTGTGCCCAGGTGGCCAAGAAGGCCAACGGCATCCTGGCCTGTATCAGGAATAGTGTAACCAGCAGGAACAGGGAGGTGATTGTCCCCCTGTACTCAGCCCTGGTGAGGCTGCACCTCGAGTACTGTGTCCAGTTTTGGGCCCCTCACCACAAGAAAGATATCGAAGCCCTGGAGCGTGTCCAGAGAAGGGCAACGAAACTGGTGAAGGGTCTGGAGCACAGGTCTTATGAGCAGCGGCTGAGGGAACTGGGTTTGTTTAGCCTGGAGAACAGGGGACTCAGGGGACACCTTATTGCCCTCTACAACTACCTGCAAGGAAGTTGTGGTGAGCTGGGAGTCGGCCTCTTCTCACAGATAACTAGCGACAGGACAAGGGGGAAATGCTGTAAATTGTGCCAGGGAAGGTTCAGGTTGGAGATTAGGAGAAATTTCTTCTCTGAAAGGGTGGTCGGGCATTGGAACGGGTTGCCCAGGGAGGTGGTGGAGTCCCCGTCCCTGGGGGTGTTTAAAGGAAGGTTGGATGTGGTACTTCGGGACATGGTTTAGTGGGTAATAGGTGGTGGGGGGACAGTTGGACTAGATGATCTTAGAGGTCTCTTCTAACCTTAATGATTCTATGATTCTATGATTCTATGATTGGTTGCAAAACACAAGACTTGTTGGACTTCTGATCCAGCTTGACAAAGCCTATACAAACTAGCATATTGTGCTCACTTCTTTGAGAAATCAATCATGAATCAAGTAAAAGGAGGGGGATATGCAAGAACATTTGCAAATAATGATGAAAAAAAATAGTGCTATCAATAGAGACATGATTTCTTCCCACCTGCATATGAGTAATAAGAACCTACTTGGTAACACTGTGGCTGTATAACAGACTGAAAGAAAGAATAAAATAAAAAATCTGCCGTAGTAACAAAATGTCAAACTGCTTAAAAAGAGGAACCCATAAAGTTGAAGTAATTTGTCACTGCCAAAAGACAACTAAATATTTCCTCTTTAGCCATTGTTTGACAATGTTACTAATGCTTAAATTTACCAAGCTGAGGAAGAGATCAGAAATAGTGTTTTGATTGCTCTCATTTTTATCTCCATTTGTGAAGACAAAGCCAATTAACCAGCGTGCAGCAACTGCTCTGTTTACAGAGATTTTCACATTGAATTCTGGGCAAAACTCTCAACTTAATAGATTTGGATGGGCATAGTTGATGTCATATACCTTCTCTCCTAGTAGACTCTGTGTGGTCAAGAACTAAAATGACCAACTGGGAAGCTATTTTCAGATAATACCTATTGTAAAAGTCATTTCAGAAGGCAAGCCAGTGAGAGTGCAATGACAGGTTTCAAAGTGATCTTGGCCACCTGCAGAACTAGGCTGAAGAACAAATGGTGCAACTCATAAACATCCTGTTCATAGGCAGGAATGACAATATATCACAAATCGCAAGGGGTTCATGTCCCTATACTCTTTCTATTAAAATAATTTACAAGCCTTCTTGGTTTCTTGATGTCACCATAGAATCATGGAATCGTAGAATGGTTTGGCTTGGAAGAGACCTCACAGATCATCTAGGTCCAACTCCCTGCCGTTGGCAGGGACAGCCTCCACTAGACCAGATTGACCAAAGCCTCATCCAACCTGGCCTTTAAGACATCCTGGGATGGGGCCTCCACAACCTCTCCTGGCAACCTATGCCTTACCACCCTCAGAGTAAAGAGTTTCATCCTAACATCTGATATAAATGGACCTTTTCGGTTAAACCCGTTACCCCTTGTCCTATCACTCCCTGCCCTTGTAAACAGCTCCTCTCCGTCTCTGCTGTAGGTCCCTTCGGGTACTGGAATACTGCTATAAGGTCTCCCTGGAGCCTTCTCTTCTCCAGGCTGAACAAGTCCAACTCTCTCAGCCTGTCCTCACAGGAGAGGTGCTCCAGCCCTCTGATCAACTTTGTGGCCTTCTCTGGACTCGCTCCAACAGCTCCATGTTCTTCTTATGTTGTGGGCCCCAGAGCTGAACACAGTACATGCCACGTTACAAGACAGTAGATATGTTTTTCTCACAGCTAATACCAGTGGGTTTCAATTACAGCAAAAGCTCAGACTGTTAGATTGACAGAGAAGATAGACAAATACTGCACTGCAGAGAGATCCTGCTTCAGGTTTTCGGGTGGTGTTTTTTTGGGTGGTTTTTTTGTTTGTTTGGTTGGTTGGTTTTTTGGTGTGGCTACTTTGAATTACAGGTTCCCCAAGAAAATAAAATATATTTTATTTTATATTGCATGTTTGAATAATGGTCCTTTGAGTTTTCTTGTGGCAGCATAAATGTCATAAAAGTGGTTTTTTTGTAAAATGTGAACTGGAAATTTAAGTGGGATTTGCTTTTTGATATTTTTTTAGTATCTTTTCTGCACTTTTGTTCTGCCTGGTACTTTATATATTCCTTTCCTTGGACAGGATGATCACTGTCTTTGCTTTTGAGTATTTCCTTCTGCACAAATGTCAAACATAGTCATCTCAGTGATATCTGAGAATCAAATTCTATTTCTACTTGTATGTCTTACCAGTCATGAAAAAAGAGATCCAGAAAGAGAGTAAAACTTTCTGGAGTAACCAGCAATCCATCTCCTCTGGTTTGTTATTGCACATCTTCCAAAGTAAGACTCCAGTCTTGTGTCTCCATATAATTTCCCTTTCTCCTTTCCCATAGATCAGGATCCACGTCTACTTTGTCACCAAATTCCCCACTTGCTAGCCATGGGGTCTTTCTGCCTCTGCTCAGGGTAATGCTCATACATCATCAATAGGCTCTACTGATGAGCTCACCTTTCCATTCATATGCATTTCTCTAACTCAAGTTACTCTTGTGTATAACTTGGACGTGATTTGTGTACCATCAGGGTACCAGAACTTCCTGGCTGACATCTCTTACTTAGCCTCTGGATTTGGAACATAGTCTTGAAAGTAAACAATTTTTTCAAGATGCAGTGATACTAAAAATCCATCGTTATCTTATGACAAGTTGGTGGTGCATTGTTTCAAGTAACGAAATCTTCCTCCATATATGGACATATTTATATCTGAGTATAGTTTTATTTTAAGAGAGTAGCGGATGCAGAGTGGTTGGGTTTTTTTGGCTTAAAATGGCAGCTTCATTGTGGCACTTCAGTGAGGTTCCCACTGACCGGAAAAGACAAACTTTTCCAGCGAGGTTTCCCATTTTCAAACGGAAAAAAGGAAGACCTGGGGAACTACAGGCCGGTCAGCCTCACCTCTGTGCCAGGCGAGATCATGGAGCAGATCCTCCTGCAACCTATGCTCAGGCACATGGAAAGTAAGGAGGTGACTGGTGACTGCCAACACAGCTTCACTAAGGACAAGTCATGCCTGATGACTTTGGCGGCCTTCTATGATGGGGTTACAGCATTGGTGGACAAGGAAGGAGTAAATGGTGTCATCTACCTGGACTTGTGCAAGGCATTTGACACTGTCCTGCATGACATCTCTGTCTCTAAATTGGTGAGACATGGATTTGATGGATAGACCACTAGGTCTACTCGGATAAGGAATTGATTGGATGGCCGCACTCAAAGAGTTGTGGTAAACAGCTTGATGTCCAGCTGGACATCAGTGATGAGTTCTGTTCCTCCAAGGTAGGTACTGGGACCAGCACTGTTTAACATCTTTGTTGGCAACATAGACAGTGGGATTGAGTGCACCCTCAGCAAGTTTGTCGATGACACCAAGCTGTGTGGTGTGGTCAACATGCTGGAGGGAAGGGATGCCATCCAGAGGGACCTTAACAGGCTTGATATGTGGGCCTGTGCGAATTGCATGAAGTTCAACATGGCCAAGTGCAAGGTCCTACACGTGGGTTGGTGCAATCCCAAGCACAACAGACTAGACAGAGAATGGATGGAGAGCAGCCTTGAGGAGAAGGACTAGGGAGTATTGATTGATGAAAAACTCAACGTGATCCGGCAGTGTGCGCTGGCAGCCCAGAAAGCCACCCATGTCCTGGGCTGCATCAAAACCAGTGTGGGCAGCAGGGTGAGGGAGGTTATTCTTCCCCTCTACTCCACTCTTGTGAGACCCCACCTGGAGTCCTGCGTCCGGCTCTGGGGTCGCCAGTACAGGAAAGACATGGAGCTGCTGGAGCAAGTCCAGAGGAGGGCCACAAAGTTGATCTGAGGGCTGGAGCACCTCTCCTACAAGGGAAGGCTGAGGGAGCTGAGGTTGCTCAGCCTGGAGAAGAGAAGGCTCTGGGGAGATCTAATTGCAGCGTTCCAGTACCTAAAAGGGGCCTACAGGAAATCTGGAGAGCAGCTGCTTCTTAGGGATTGCAGTGATAAGACAAGGGGTAATGACTTTAAACTAAAAGAGGGGAGATTTAGATTGGATATTAGGAAGAAATTCTTTACTGGGAGGGCAGTAACAGATTGCCCAGAGAATCTGTAGATGCCTCATCCCTGGCAGTGTTCAAGGCCAGGCTGAATGGCACTTTGAGCAACTTGGTCTAGTGGAGGGTTTCCATGCCCATGGCAGGGGGGTTGGACCTAGATGATCTGTGAGGTCCCTTCCAACCCTAACCATTCTAATATTCTATGATTAGCGTAGTTTGGAATATATCTTCCATATCAACATCCTCTCTGCATCCTACTCTTTACTCTTCTGTAGCTAAAAAATTGCTACGGCATGATTTGGCACGCCGCAATTTACCTAGCTTCACAATGTACAGATGAGTTTAAAGTATGTTTTAATTTGTATCTGTAGCACTTAACAGGGTGTGCAAAGTCTGTTACGGTGCTTATGTGCCAAGTCTTGAAATGTGAAGCCACAAGGATTAGCTAACTTTCAATCACTATTAAAAATGTCCTTAAAAACAATATAGAAAAAAAAAGGAAAGGTGTTTCATTTCACTTTGAACAAGGAAATAATTTCTTTCTAAGTTGACCTGACATGGTCTTTTCTTCCCTGTTTGGGCATCGAACTGTAAAATCAATTATTCCTGTAGCTCTAGTCATACGTGAACAGAGATCCAAGCCTGAAGTCACTTTCTTTCTGGCAGTGACTGGCAGTATTTAAGAGAGTCTGGCATTTCTAAATAGGAAGCTGTGGTCCTTGCTGTTGCTTTTATTAAATAAAGAGCATTTCAGAGCGACCATTTGCTCTGGGTCTGTGCATCATAAAGCAACACTGAGCCAACTATCTTGGTGCACGCAGTATGATAGAAGTTCATTGTATTTAATACCGTATTGTGCCAAACACTTGCATCTGCAAGAGAACTGTTTTTAACTTATTTGTTTGTCAAATCCAAACTAGCCCACATGCTCTGACAAAATAACTTCAGTTGGCTCTTTTATCTACCATGGCCATACTCTCCTGCAGGGAACACTGTAAGGACAACGCTAGATGGAACCTTCACTCCCCTACACACCACTTCACTTCCATCTCAGGTCCCTCCAGTTCCTGCTTTTTCTCTAAGATACAGGGTTTCCAAGACCACATTAAACCCAGAGAAATGCTGAGCTGTGAGCTCCTCGGAGCCAGCAATTAGCACCGGGTGAAGAATTCAAAGCATTAAGTCTGAAACACTTGTACTGTTTGAGGGAGGAAAATATCTATTTAAATTCAAGATGCCCCGTAGTTCTCTCTCTCTGCCTGTGCCTGAAAATAGTTGCTCAGATGATCATTCTGAGCATCAATTTTCTCAAATGTAAAACACAGAAAATGGTAATGACTTATTTATGATGCACTTCAGATTTTAATCATGACGACCACTGTGTAAAAACAGAGCCTGTTAATTTTTGTTTGTTATTTTTACTGTCATTGATATTTCAGTGTTTCCAGGCTGACATAAATATAACCCCTCAGTTAAATCCTGATTCTTGCTCCAAAAACTGGAGAATTAAAAAAGTAAATTAAATTAGAAGCTCTGTTACCTCTAAGCCCTAAAATGTCACAGTTCACTAGGAAAGGCCAGTTCAAAGCTATATGAATTACTTTTTCTTTTTTTTTTTCAGTAAGTGCTGGGGTGGAATTTCTAAGCACGTCTCTGAATTGCACTCATCTGAGCTTCTGGTTTAATTTTCCTTCATTCACAGTCTGTGAAAAGGAAGGAGCGTTTCTAGGGAATAATGCATCATGACATCAACATTTGAAGTAAAGGGAATGAACTATGCTCCAAAAAAGCCTGTTTCTGTGTGTGCTATGAAGGGAGTCCAGGGTGATAAGCTGAGCTGGACATGTTTATAGTGTAAATATGTAAGTTTTGCTAGAAGCTAATCTCACCATTTCTAGGTGAGAAAACTGTGATATCTGTCAGAGCTGTGACCATTGCCATCTATCTAGTTCAGTGCAAACCTCATAAAACTATTAGGATGCTATAAAATCCTGCGATGCACTTATTTATTAATGTATTTAATATTAGGCAGTACGTAGCATTAATGCAAAGAGCCACGTTCATCTGCCAGCTGTTACCCTGCATGATTTCGTAGTATCAAGCCATCTATACTCTAGCCAGGGCGGCGGCTGAACGCATCCTTCCCTGTTGCTAGGTGTAAAAGTTAAATCAAAACATTTCTGGTGCTTTCTGTTGCCCTGAACACGAATTCTAACGGCACAGTTGCATTACGCCATGAACGGTATCTCCTTCTATAAGCGTGTACATACAGGTGGGAGAGACAAAAAATGTTAACAAATGTCCTTTTGAAACTTGACTGGCGTTATGCCTGCTGCCTGCAGCGATGTGTGATGCCAAGGCAGTTCTTCAGCTCAGGGGTCCTTGTTTGATCACAGCAACGGGGTGGATTTGCTTTCCTTATCTGTGAGTAAGCAGCATGGACTCTCTTTAATCGGAAAGGACAGTTGTCCTGGTTTCGGCTGGGATAGAGTTAATTTTCCTCCTAGCAGCTGGTGTAGTGCAGTGGTTTGGATTTAGGATGTGAATGATGTTGATAGAACACTGATGTTTTCAGTTGTTACCAAACAGTCAAGGACTTTTCAGCATCTCAGACCACCCTGCAAAAGAGAAAGGGTGGGGGGCACAAGGTCCTGGGAGGGGACATGGCCAGGGCAGCTGACCCAAACTGGCCAAAGGGATATTCTATATGACGTCATGCTCAGTGTATAACTGGGGGAGTGGGCCAGGAGTCAGCGCGGCTCGGGAATGAGCTGAGCATTGGCCCCGGGTGGTAAGGCATTGTACTGTGCATCGCTTATTTTGTATAGTCTTTATTATCATTGTCATCATCATTGTCGTCGTCGTCATCATCATCATCATCATCATCATCATCATCATCATCATCATCATTCTCTTTATTTTCTGTCCTATTGAACCATTTTTATCTCAACCCATGATTTTTCTCACTTTTTTTTTTCATTTCCATTCTTCCCCCATCCCACTGCACGGGGTGGTGAGCGAGCGGCCGAATGGTGCTTAGTTGCTGGCGGGGGGTTGAACCACGACAACAATGTACTAAGGCCCTTTTGGATGTCTCTAGTGTGTTGTTTAGGAGATCAGAATTTACACTGTATGTGTGTATGTATTTATATTAAAATTATGTATAGAGACCAGCTTTTATCTCTCTATCTCTCTCTCTTTCTCTAAACTGGCCCCATTTTTGCATTAACAATTATTTTCAAACAGTTTGAAAATCAACCTCTGTTTTTTTCCCATAAAACAATTACTCAGTATCATCTCTTAGCCAAAGGACACTTCAGAGTGCTTTGTGAATGTTCCCTACACAGACTCTTAATAATAACAAGATGAAGGTATGGACTAATATGTGTCATTTTCATACATATATCCGACAGAGGGAAAGGAAAGCATATGACTTTTCTCATGCCAGATGATTCAGTGCTCATCTTGGAAGAAGTATGCCTCCTGTCAGACACCTGCTCTAACTTTAATGAGATGTCTTCCCCAGTGCTTAATTTACTGCTAAAGAAATGTTTTTATGGCTTTAATTTTCCCTGTGGTGATGTATAACCCTAGACATCAGGTGGAGGAAACGTAATTTTTTCCCATCTTACTCATCATCACCAGAATTGTTTAAAGACTTGTATCTAATACCATATGTGCCCTTTTACATGAAGAGCCGTCATGATTGTAGACACTTGTGATGATATATTAGGATGTAACGACCTCCAGACACTAGGTTCAGTTTTCAAAGTGATGTGGAAAAGAGATTTCAGACAAGCTGAGAAGATTTCAGAATTTGTCTTCATTTCTGTTGAATAGAAATTAAAAAATTATGAAATGTCCCCTAGAAGAAAAATCTGAAAAAAAGCCACAACAAACCACAACACCTGCGCATGGTAGACAGATTTTTGTTTGTTTTGGACCTTTAAACTATGTGATATGCTGCTATCTGAACATGATCTTGATGAAAAAGAAAATTAAAAAAAAAAGATTTTTTATTTTAAATGAAAAATCAAAATTATTTACTTGAAGAGTGTCAATAAAAACATTTGGAACTTTGTCAGTGCTTTACTAGATTTTTCTCCTAGATGAGCTTTAAGGGAAATCAATGTGACCTGTGGAGCATTTTTGTTTTACTAGAATGATATTTTTAGATGGAAATTTTCCTATCAAATACAGTTTTTTTCTCAGCCACTTGTAACTGAGTAACCTGCAGCTTGTGTTTTGAACAGTAACTTGTAGTATTGAAACCCTGAGACACAACCATTAGAGCTGACCAGGATAATTCTTTTCTGTCTGTTCACAGGATGGCTCTTTTTCAAGCTCGATAGTTCCTGTTTTTCAAGGGACTCAAGTCAAATACTTTCTTCCTGTTAATTTTGTACAAAGTGTAAATTATCACTAAATCTGACTCCAGTCTCACATATCTTTTTCTACTATGTTATCAGCCCAGTGGCTTTGACAAAGCAACTCTAACTTTATGAGTTAATATAAATGTCAGATTTTATCTTGTATTGATGAAATACCAGCCTGCATTTTCTTACATAACAGATTTAGTGAGAGGCAAAGCATAAATAG
Source organism: Psophia crepitans (assembly GCA_013399095.1). Classification (NCBI taxonomy): domain Eukaryota; kingdom Metazoa; phylum Chordata; class Aves; order Gruiformes; family Psophiidae; genus Psophia; species Psophia crepitans. The sequence continues at coordinate 48,965 of VWZZ01007625.1, forward strand.
TTCCGTAAACTGTCAGTTTCTTTCTAACTATTGTCCTTTATTGACAGTTTAGATTATTGTTACTAGTGTCATGTAAATAAAAGGTAGATATGATACAGTGATTTTAGTTTTATTTTATTTTAGAGCTTTGGATAATGAACCTTCATATTATATAGCAGACTACTAAATCAATAAAAGCAAAGCAATTTATTAAGTTGATAGAAAATACACGTTGAAGTGCATCCTAGTCCAATATATCTGTTTATCTTGCATTCTCGGTTCTAGCTTTCACTTTCATTGATGGGAAGTACTTAATTTTCCCAATTTTCCATAACGGTTTCTCCCATGAGCATGTTGTCTTCCTGTTAGTGGCTATTAGAGAAATGACGAGCTGGCTTGTGTGGCTGTCACCCACCCCTTAAGCAAGTTCTGTGTTCACAGATCTGCTGCTGACAGATGGAGAACACAGAGATGTATTGTTTTTCCACCAGATAAGATGAAGGTTTGTGTACCGTGCCTGCTACATATAGCCTACAGTCTTTCTGTTAGACAAGTATTGAAAGTCCCTTTTTTCAACCACCCATTTTCACCACGCCTTTAGGCATTTAGTATCTTGGGGACTTTTCCCTATGTCTCAGAGGTGGCTAAATTCAACTAGCATTAAGAAAACGTGCTGGGAGCACTGGCAGAGTGGCACACACACAGACGGCGTGATGGCACATGCTGTGTTTGCGGAGGAAACCGGGCTAGGAAAAAACAGTGTGTCACCACAGAACGGCAGCCGCAGCTTGGCCACTGTGGGCTTTCATGTCTTTGACCTATAGTACGGTTTCAGATTTGCCAATAATTTATCACTCTCTGGCACAGGGATCTAGAATTTATTTTCTGCTGATGAGTGAATTAATGAGGGGGAGTTGTTTTTGTTTGAGTTTTTTTCCAGAGCTGAATGGAAATACAACTATACATATATACACACATGTATGTGCAAATACGGTTTTAAATATATACACAATATATATTTATAAAAATATTCTTAGTCAACCAAAATGCAGGTTTGTTTTGTTTTTGTTTTTGTTTTTTTTTCTCATGAAACATTCTTATTGCAAGTATTTCATTTTAAATCATCAAGGTTCTTTTTTTCCCCTCTGGATTTCGTGTAATTTCTGCCATAGGAACTGCTTTGGGGCTCAGAAGACATTCTTTCCCTCTTCCATCTTCTCTCAGACTTGAAGTTAGCACATTTACATGATAACCTGTTTAAGAAAAAAACAATTTCTGGCATGCAACCAGTTTCAGTAAATGGGATGAGAACTTGCCCTTCTCCCATCACTGATGCCCTCTGCTCAAGCTGCTGATTTTATATTCACAACACTGATGTGTTTAACAGGGATGCATCACATCTCCCTCAACATGCACAGTCATATCTGTCCCTTCGTGTGAAAAGGGAACATGTGTGGCTCCAACATTGGTTTCTCAACAAAAAATAAAAAAAAGAAGGAGAGAAACAAAGGTTAGAAGTAATGAAAACTAAAATAATTTTAACAATTTACTAAATCTATGTTTCCTTTACGTCTCTGTGGAGGGACAGATATAATAGATCTGTTTTTATTGGGGTGTCTTTCTTAACTGCAATATGAGAAATATGAATCTTTTGGAAATTATGCTTCTGAAAGCATTTGTCAGTTTCTGTAAAATAAAACATTTTATCATACCTGGCAAAAGCTATGTATTTAAGTTATAAATCCATTATATATATGAAGATTAAGTTCATCCTATAGTTATGTAATAGTAGGGTATCAGGGTTTTGCCTGTATGGACACTGAGGTGTTAATTCGCTGGTGGTACATAAACCACTGTTTGTCAATGATATGGATGAGAAAATGGATCAGCCTGAGACAAGGTGGCAACAATTAGAATCATAGAACCATAGAATCATAGAATCGTAGAATCATTTAGGTTGGAAGAGACTTCAAGGATCATCTAGTCCAACAGTCGCCTATCACCTATTAACCACTAAGCCATGTCACAAAGTACCACATCCAACCTTTCCTTAAACACCCCCAGGGACGGTGACTCCACCACCTCCCTGGGCAACCTGTTCCAAGGTCTGACCACCCTTTCCGAGAAGAAATTTCTCCTCATCTCCAACCTAAACCTCCCCTGGTACAACTTGCAGCCATTCCCCCTAGTCCTGTCACTAGTTATCTGCGAGAAGAGACCAACCCCCAGCTCACCTCAACTTCCTTGCAGGTAGTTGTAGAAGGCAATAAGGTCTGCCCTGAGCCTCCTCTTCTCCAGACTAAACAAGCCCAGTTCCTTCAGCCGCTCCTCGTAAGACCTGTGCTCCAGGGCCTTCACCAGTTTCGTTGCCCTTCTCTGGACACGCTCCAGGGCCTCGATGTCTTTCTTGTGGTGAGGGGCCCAAAACTGGACACAGTCCTCGAGGTGCAGCCTCACCAGGGCTGAGTACAGGGGGCAATCACCTCCCTGTTCCTGCTGGCTACACTATTCCTGATACAGGCCAGGATGCCGTTGGCCTTCTTGGCCACCTGGGCACACTGCCGGCTCATGGCCAGGCGAGAGTCAACCAACACCTCCAGATCCTTTTCCTCCACACAGCTTTCCAGCCACCCCGCCCCCAGCCTGTAGCACTGGGGTTGTTGTGACCATCATCAGCTCAGTGCTGTAGAATGTTTCTGTGTGGGAATTTTTATCAGACCCAGAGATTCCTCCAAGCAGCTCCTAGAAAAGCTGACCAGTACAACTTGTGTGCTTCGGTGTAGCAATAACCAACCTGAATAGTCAATCTGCTTGTCCCAAAGATTCTGCTGGGAGGTTTCTGATGCAGAAGGGACCAAACTGAACACAGATAAGATGCTTGTGGATGGTCAGTAGGAAGTATTCCTAAAGAGGTCTTTCTAGAATAGTCTTTCATAAACAGCTGAAATATTAATGAAATTCTGTATGTAGGTTAAGACACTAAATAACAATTGATAGTACATGTGCTGGAGTGGTCACACAGGACCACAGCCTGGCTGGATTCAGCAGAACAACAGCTGGTGAAGTCTTACCTGGTCCAGCTGAAGATCACTATAAGGAGCCTGGCCATGGAGACTTGCATCATCTTCCGGACAGCACCTGTCCTGTTCAAGAGATTGGATTCCCATGCCAGTGTTACCTGATGCAAAGATCCCAATAAATTAGGCTTGGTTTTGGTTGGTTGGTTGAGTTTGTTTTTTTTTAAACGCACACTTTGCAGGTATAAATAATTGTGAAATAATTAACAAGCATAAGATAACTGGCATAATATAAGCTGCATGATATAACTCCTGGTTCCCTTGCTGGTTTGCCTTTTTTTTAATTATAGAATATGAATACCTCTCATTGTCACTTGTGTTCCGAAACATGTGACAGAGTATTATTCTGCCCATATGTTTCAATCATATACCTAATTACCAGAAATTACCTTTTAATCCTCCTCTTTTTAAAAAAAAAAAAAGATAATGAGGTATAAACACTGATGTATTAGCTCAAGCCACAACTATAATTTCTCCTTGGTTGTTGAGTTTGAAGCTAGTAAAGTTTACGTTAGGTGACCAGTATGGGCATGCAGATAAACGAGAAGGCACTGTGCTCTCAGAAACTGCATTCGTCTTGGGACACTGAGATTTGTTCCTCTGCTTCAGTTCTCTATGGTAGGGGGGAACCAGATGATCTTTAAGGTCCCTTCCAAGCCAAGCCATTCTATGATACTGTGATCTTCACCAGAATTAGGCAAGGTAGGCTAATTCTGTCTGCTAATGAAATACTGCTGGAGACTGCAAAACTTGTCTACTTAGTTGGGAGTGGCTTTTTAGTGTCTTAAGATTCCTGACAAGTGATTGCAATTTGAATTTGAATTGTGAAATGCTGTTTTGAATTAGATTAAATGTAAAGGGTCTAATTTAGCAACTGTTAGTGCTATTGTTGAACATTGCACACAGTTGACATAGCTTGTGAAATGACTTTAATGCAAAACAAATACGAGCAACTTACTGTGTATTACAAAGCGTAAAATCCAATTGGTGCCTTTTGATATTAGGTGGATTTAGTACACTGGAAGTTGATATTCACAAATTGTTCTCTGCATTTGAATAATGAATTGGCATGAACCTTATTTAATTACAATGTTTGCTTTTCTGAAGTAATTTTCCTTTCTCTTGCTATAAAGGACAAGTGCATTTATGAAGTAATACACTAATTATAGGAGAAATCTGTTGAATGAGAGAGCATTACACAGGCAACCTATTCATTTAAGAGGCTGATTTATTTAAATGTATTCAGCAGGATTATTGTCAAGAATGTTTATTTTGTTTGGGCTTGTTGATTTTGTAGGCTATTTTACTTGGCTGGGTAAATCTAGAAGAACAACATCTTAGAGGGCAGATGGATAAGGGACCAAGATGGTCCAGTGTTGGGATCTAGTTTTGGAAACATGACGAAATTCAACTGAAGCCTATATGTTTCCAAAACACTAAGCAGATGTTTTTATCTGGCATTTGATTAGGTTTTTCTTTATGTCACTACTCCTCAGGGAAACTGAGAAACTGAGAAAATAAGGCTATATGTACATGATTTTTCATGATACCCTGCAAACATACTTTAAGTGATATATCCTTTTTTATATGTTGTGTACACTTAGGTGCTCACCTGACAGGAAAATTAGTTTCTCTATTTCACCACTGAGAAACAGGGAACTATGAAGGATATTGCACAATGTGGCCAGCAGGACTAGGGCAGTCATCATCCCCCTGTACTCAGCTCTGGTGAGGCTGCATCTTGAGTACTGTGTCCAGTTTTGGGCCCCTCACCACAAGAAAGACATCGAGGCCCTGGAGCGTGTCCAGAGAAGGGCAACGAAACTGGTGAAGGGGTTGGAGCACAAGTCTTATGAGGAGCGGCTGAAGGACCTGGGCTTGTTTAGTCCGGAGAAGAGGAGGCTCAGGGGAGACCTTATTGCCCTCTACAGCTACCTGAAAGGAGTTTATGGTGAGGCGGTATTGATCTCTTCTCACAAGTAGCAAGGGATAGGATGAGGAAACAGCCTCAAGTTGTGCCAGGTCAGGTTTACTTTGGATATCAGAAAAAATTTCTTCACTGAAGGAATTGTCAAGCATTGGAAGGGGCTGCCCAGAGTCATCATCCCTAGAGGTATGTAAGAGATGCATCGATGTGGTGCTTAGGGACGTAGTTTAGTGGATGGACTTGACAGTGTTAGGTTTACAGTAGGACCCAATGATTTCAAGAGTCTTTTCAAACCTGAATTATTCTGTGATTCCATGATTCTACTTTCAGTATAATGCATACAGTTTGATTCCTCACTTCTAGACCACAACAAAACAAGATCTTCTATAGGAGATTACACAAAGTACAACCTTATCAACCTCGCTGTCTGCAGTTTTCCAAATCTAGCACTCACAGGACTAGTTCAGTCTCCAAAACTGGTAAAACTTTTCCTTCTCTTGAGGTTGCTAGTTGTAGGTTTTGGTAATATGCCTACCTCTCTACTCGCAACTTGCTCAGCATAAAAAGGAATCTCATAGAATGATTTGGTTTGGAAGGGACCTCAAAGATCACCTAGTTCCAACCCTCTAGCCATGAGCAGGGACACCCTCCACTAGAACAGGTTGCCCAAAGCCCAATCCAGCCTGGCCTTGAACACTGCCAGGGATGGGGCCTCCACAGCTTCTCTGGGCAACCTGTTCCTGTGCCTCACCACCCTCATAGAGAAGAGTTTCTTCATAGTATCTAATCTAATCCTACTCTCCTTCAGTTTAGGACCATTACCCCTTGTCCTATCTCTCCATGCCCTTGTAAAAAGTCCTTCTCCAGCTTTCTTGTAGGCACTCCATCTCATTGCTGAGTTCATCAGATTGGTGCTGGAAAATAAGATCATTTGGCAGCTGGTGGGACTTTTTTTTCCACCTGGGGTCAATTCACTTGATGTTCTTTCAAATATCTCAGGGAAAAAAACAATTCTTAAAGCAAATGATTGCAACATCTGCAATTATCATCATTATTTGCAGTTGTTTGAATTGTTTTCCTGACTGCCTCTTTTTCCATCATATCTTGATCTATTTTGCCCCTGATGATCTTGGCACAACAGAAGTCATACTTTCCTCTGGGGTCAAGCTTCTGTGTTATCATCTGTCTTTGCTATGAGAATACCTTTAGGTGGTAAGTCCTGAAGTAAAGATTTGTCAGGCATTCATTTGCTCCCCAGTTTTTCAGAAGTAGAAAAGGGTAAAAGCCAGAGATACGGTCTACTTTTACAGACATATAGTCTACTGTTACAGACAGAAGGTCTTGGAAAAGGAAATCAGTGCAGATGCATTTTACAACTAACATAGAAATATCTGCCTACCTGCAGACTAATGAGATTAAAATAACAACAGACCAAAGGAATTAACTCAAAAGGTCATAAGAATCTCTACAAAGGAAACTAGCATGTACTTTTACAATGGATATTACAAGCCCAGGGCAGCCATCAGGCTTTGTGCAAGCTGGGATTGCCAGCTTCAGTGTGAACTTTTGTTTTAACAGGAGTCTTGTCTTAACCAGAAGTAAACCAGTATCTGTCCTCCTGATTCAAGAAACCCAGAGCTGAGCACTTTGTAGCTGTTTAATGGGTCATAGCCACTGATTTTCCTGACTGCTAGTTTTACAGCAGTTTTTTTCCTTAGAATAGCATGTGCCATGTATGTTACTGAACTTGATTTGTTAGTATTGTATTCTGAATCCCTGTGGCAGGCTATAACCAAGGAAATGGGGGACCACTAAATAAATGCGTGGAAGAAGGTGCAATTGAAATAGTGAATGTGGAAGGTTTGCAATCTTAGGTCATCCCAAAGGAAGACGTTTCTTGACATTTCTCAGCTTACTGAACAGTGATGGATAAGTTGATTTAGCTGCAGTAGTTTATAATGGCATCATCTAACAGATGCCTGCCCTGCTGGGGTCCCTGCAGGCGAGGATGCACAGACCTTAGTTCACATTAGTTCAAACTGTCCCAGAGGTGGGTTTAATAATCATTGTTATGTCCTGCTCTGCATCATGTATGTGTGTGACAACTTTCAGAAGGAGCAGTCCTGTGAGAGCAGTAATGCCTTTAAGTCACTGAAGAAACAGAAATTCGGAGCTTGGTGTCTTTTTTCTATCACGCTCACTTTCCACCTTGACAAGATGATTTTTCAAATGAGGCTGGATGTTCCCATTAAACAACAGGGTTTCAAACTCAGTTGCCATTTAATAGAGTTTCATCAAAACGGTTCAGCTTAATGATATGGCCTCTTACTCATGCACGGCACGACCTGGACTGTGCCTGATTGGCATTGCCTTGAATTGCGACTGTGCAGTGCTGTTCCTCCCAAGCGACGGTATTCTCAAAGCATAGCACCTTTCTTTGTCACAGATATTTCTCCCAGAGAGCTGGGACAGGAAGAGTAAGGAGACTTGGGGCAATCTTTTCAGCCCTATATGCACACATATCATCCATATCTCAGAGTAACTTGAAGATTACATTTCGATGGACAGCGATGCCAGCAGAAATTTAACTTGTCTGTTGTGGTTGTACTCAGTGCTCCTGATGAGACTGAAATTATCTCACATTTTTCCCTCTGCTTGTCAGAGTAGCATTTAAATGCCAGAGCAATTTTTTGCCTAAGAAAATCAGTAATGGATTATAAAAGAGGACTTTTTTCATTACATTGTATATCAATCCACTTCACAATTTTCTGTTGTTTCCAGCAACATTTCTTTATGCTTCCTGTTTCTATATTCCTTGGTGAGAATAAAATAGATTCATGCTGAAGCTGGAGGTTTTGAAACCTTTCAAGAACAGCCAGCTCCATCAATTATCATCAGCCATTTCTCTATGGGTCAAGACGAGCTACCATCATGTCTACCATAGAATGCTAGTTAACCCCTTGAAGATCTGCATGACAAAACATCCCAGCTCAAGCTAGGAGTTTTAGGGAAATCAAAAGAAGACCACCACAGGAGATGCACTGGGCAGTCTTAATTGTTGCTCCTGGGGATGTATAGCTATTGGGACTGTCAGTGTCCGAAAATGTTTGTGTTAAACATGCTGTGATCTATCCAATTACACTTCGTCCCAGAAACAGACTAATTCAGATGTTGATCCTGGAGTACAGCATAGCTCATATTAGTTGATAGGATAGCGATGTGATCTGCATTTTTTTCACTAATCCTTATAACAAAACATACCACAATACCATCAAGCTACAACCTTTGCGGAAGGAGATAAGAGGATATGAAGAAAAAAGAAAAGTGAACGTACCATCTTTATAGCCCTTCCCACCCCTTCTCCTATAGCAGAAGGGATGTGGTTTTGCACAGCACTATCTATATTGTGGGGAGACATCAGCTCCACAGTGGGAGGTGTGTGAAGGGCAGAGATGGACTTCTTCTCTGTTGGACTGTTTGGACTAACAATCTTTGTAGATGTGACAGCGTTGCTGGGACCTTATAATTTTAGTATGGCTTGGGGAAAATGTATGTGAAGAATGAAATACTATTATGGTTAGTAGTTACCTAACCAGTGCAACATCTTGCTAGTTAGGTTGCTAGAAGGGAGGGATGTTTGAAATCTCCTTTGGTGCCAAAGGCTTGATTAGAAATGAAAGGCTGCCCACAACTGGAGTATTGTGGAAACTTCAAGAAAAATAGAATCCATGAATTTTAATCTCTGTGTTGTATTTTCTTGATACTTTTGTTACGCAGGGCAGCTTTTATGTCCCATCTGAGAACTGCATGCAGCACGCATACAAATGGCATAAGGACCTCTGTCTTCTGCTCTTCAATGCTCAAAGAGGACTTCACATGTACTACACCCTCATAATGAAGGAGATTCCTGATTTACCACAGCTGAAGTTGGGTGAGTCAACAGACATTTAAAATCACTAAATATTGTATAGTGCTGCTTTTTCAATACACATTTGAGTACCTAAATTCTTGGGCTGTTCCGAGATTTTAGAGGATTTTTCTCCCTGTTTTCTGATTGGTGTTTATTTTGGCACACTGTTAAAGATAACTGCCTTGTCAGATTATGTAAATCCTTTTATAGGAAGTGAAGGTGGCCTGATGTGTAGAACAGTAAAATGCTTTGATAAATTTTTCAAAATACTTGCCTTTCAGTGATTTTTTTGGTGTCAGTTGCTTTTTTAAAGACTTGAACTTCCAGTTCTGAATTGCCATGAGATCTAGGGGAGACTGTAGCATTTTGTTTCCTCTAGAACAAATACTTTTTTTTTTTAAACTGAGAAGAGAAATATGAAAAATGATATGAGTGTTTTTGAAACATACTCCCTCGTTTACTATTTGCAATATATTTCTTCCCTGCCAATTACATAATTACATCTTGCTTTTAAAAATGATTCTGCTTTTCTTCCTAATTCAATTGTTTAATAGATTTTCGGGGTTTGGCAGAAGCATTTTTTGGCTGGTCAGGCCTATTGAGTCCAAAGTACAAGTGCTGGCTGGCTGAATCTGCAGGATGAAGCTCTGTAATTTGTGTTTAGTCATGTTTGTAATGACAGTATGAGCTCCTGTGGAAATGAGGCGCATCCCTGACTAATTCCTGTGCTCCCACCTGCTTCTTTGAATTCAAGGAATGTGGCTTATGATTTTACATCTGTGGTTTTGTGTCTTTGTATTTCTGCATACAGGATTTGAAAGTATAAGTTTATTACGTTGCAGAAATAATTATATTAGAAGAGTTCATTACATTGGCCATCAGATTTAAAAAGAGAGCAAAAAACTTTTTCCTGTGTTACTGTATAATGCTTGTATACAAAAGCTACCAAACATAATACGTTATATGCTCTACAGACTTATGAGCTTGGTAGCTCCTATTTTCCACCTCATGTATTGTTCCCCAATTTATATTTCCCTTCAAGGTAGCCTAAAACTCATAGAATGGGAAGAGCACATACTGTGTTATCCATTCCAGTTTTGAGGGGGAAAAAGAAGTGCAGCATTTTTATTTAAACTTATGAGAGCTCAGACAGAATCCAGCATGCAACAAAACTCACGCTTTAGGCATCTTGGTTATCAGGCGCATTAATAGGTGATTTGTGTCTCACCTGGACAGGCGTATGGGTTGGGCAGTGGCAGTTATATATGGTTGGTTGACCACAACTTGAGAACTACCCATATACAGGCTTTCTAAATACAGTTAGCTTGGTTTTCAAATGACTACTGGTAGTGAAGCAGGCACTTAATTTGCAAATGTGCTTGTTGTAACGCATGCAAATTTACTAAAGGCAAATACGTTTTTTAGCCTCTTGAGCAGAGCGCTGTTTGCATCATTTTAGTCACAGTCTGAAAATCTATTGTTTTTAAGGCTAATCTTCTAACTCCTGTTACAAGACTCAGCAAAATCATGGGATGTAAGATTCACCCAGTATGATGAATATCAAGGAAATGTTTATATCTGCCTCCTTACAATCACTAAGGAGAAACAGGTCCATCTAGGACAATAAAATATGTTATCTTACAAGTAGTGCTTTCTACCCTGGGATGGCACGAACTGCACCTTGTACTTGCTCACTTTTCTGCACTGACCAGGGGGAGAATGTAAATGACTCCTTCAGTTGTAAACACCTATATTTGGTTAGATTAATCTCATCATAGGTTCCTAAAGATAGTTAAGATAAATGCAAGACTATAAATCTCTGCAGACTTTCTTAATTCTTTTTTTTTCCTAGCTCTCTGAGCAGTAGATTAAAAAAAAACAAACAAACAACAACCAACAACAAAAACCAGCCTAGTTTAGACATTAAATGGGGGAATGATTGTTTCTGAAATCTTACCAGGAGGATGGATCTTTTCAAGGTGCTACCCATCTCAGTGTGTCCTTTCTTGTTCCTTGGAAGAGTCATTTGGGGATTAGGGAGGGGATAGATAGTTCTTTGTTTCTTTACCAATACTATTAGAAAGTTCCGCATTGCAAAATCAAACTGCCAATGTTGGAGGGCTTATTCATGTCCTTCTTCGCCTTATAGTCAGGGGTGCACTTAAAGTTGAGTGTCCCTATGCTGGATTCTCTCAGGACTACCTCAAAGCACTGCTGCTTGCTGTGGGAGGGGAGGTACTTCACACTCCAGAAGGCAGTACAGAGCTGCCCAACCTTTTACTAGTCAGACATCTGGTATGGCTTACACAGTCCTGTGTAGCACAATACAGAGAACCATTTCTTCCACATCATATGTTCAGACTTTGTGATGGTGAGACTTTGCATTCTGTTTCAGAGTGGGCCATAAATACCAAAGACTAATAAGCGATCTTCTAGTAAAAGAAAGGGTAGATAACAAAAAGCCAAATTCTGTTGTCTTTGTCCTGACAGCAACATTCCAGAATTTCTGTAGGTTTAGTGGTCTAAGTTACACGAGCAGAAGTTGTACCTGCACATATACAAGGACAAGATGGGTTATGGAGTGCCCACATTCAAGCAGAAACTTGTCTGTTGTTGGGGAAAAATATCAAACCACCTATTTCTCATATGAATAAGCAGCAGAGCATTAACACTTCACTGCTACTGTTCTCAAATCTGAATTCTTTCTTTGTGTTTTTTTCTCTAGAGGAGCTATCTGTGGAAGAGACGTTGTCCCAGCTTTGTACGGAGCTGCAGGTATTTTATTTAACAGAATCTGCTCAAACTTTTTCAAGTCTGTTTTCCAAGTGCACTGAGACAGCCGAGTCACGTATCAAAGTGGGGAGAAAGGGAATTTTGTGCAAGCAGGAAGTTTGTTGGATGTTTCTTTTCCACCAACAATTTCACATAATTTTGATTAGTCACTTGCGAGGTGTTTCTGTCACTTTTAACAAGTCACCAGCTGGATTGCTTTAACATCCTTCAGTGAGCCTAGCCCTGAGTATGCAGAAAAAATTATTTGGGGGTAGTTTGCAATTTATGCTGACAGGAGAAAAATATCCTTTGGTAGGTTGTACAACCATATCTTTTCAAATAAAAATACTTAAATGTGTAGGGGGGCTCATGGGAGGAAAAAAATTTATTTTGGCACAGAAGCGACTGAACTACGCTCTTGAACTTGTTTCTGCCATGTTTATTTCAAGTGAGACGCAGACAAGTCATCAAGGGTGTCAGGAAGAAATGCAAGCATCAGCTGATCACTGGGGAAAATGCTTTGTAATCAGAGATTTAATAGATTTGATTTGCTCAGTTTATTAGCAGGAGGGGCAGCATAGGGAAGAATGACAAAATAGCAGTTAACCAAGGGAAGCTGAGGCCAAACCGAACTGGAAGTACATTCACACTCCATAACTAATAGTGGGTAATGTTTGTAAGCCATGGATGAAAAATATTTGAAATGGCAAATTTCTTAATTTTAAGTCAAGACTTGGATAGTTTGCAAGAAAACTGGTTTCAGATAAATTTGATTTAGAGAAGCATAAGTCATTTGGCTCAGCTTTACTACATTTAGAAGCTGTACGGGGACAGGAGGTCAGACAACACAATCTAGAGTCTCCTTTGGACTTATTTTCTATGAGTCTGGGAAAGTCCAAATTGGCTTGGCGTATATCAGAAAATGCCAGCATTAATTTATCTTTATTTTCTAATTCCTGTCCAATTCTTGTTCTCCCAAAAAACTTATTGACTCAGTTTGCATGGCAATATTAATAAAGCCAGACTGCTGTGACTGTTGTTTGAAAGCTGCCGGGAACAACGTAGCAACAGACAGGCGAACACAACAGCTAGAGCAGCTGGTTCTCTGGGCTGTTATAAAAACTTTGGTTTTCCTGTGTGCTATGAAAAAGTTTTGCCTTAGCATCCTGGCATGCTAAATTTCTATCCGTCTATGCATAATTTGATGATAAAGAGAGTGAATTTGCAGAAACCAATGACAGAAATGTTGAGATCTTGTACAATATTGGTAGGACATAGATGCAGCATTGACCACCACTGCAGTGCAGATGCTGAAGTCGTGTGTACTTCTGCATGCTGTACAAATTAGTATTGGCAATGCTCTCCCAGTATTTTGCCTCTAGGACTATGTGAACTGGAACCATTTCTTCTCAGCAAAACATAAGAAAATCAGTCATTTATAAAGGAAGAAAACACTATTAAAAACCATATCGAGAGAAGTCTGTGGGGTTAGTCTCCCATTACCACTGTGTTACCAGACCCAACACCATTTTTAAAATAAAATACGAACAAGAGAAGAAAAAAAGTGAGTTTAACCTGCCATCTCTTTGTATTCTGTCCAAGAACAGAGCAGATACTCAGTGCAGGAGAAAATAGAAGGGGATATTTTTTAAATTGTGTGATTGATTTGTAAAAAAACGAGCAAAAATGACTCTTCAAAAAAACCTCTCGATTTGTTTTGCGTGACAGTATTGTTAAAGCCAGACTACCCTGAGTAGGGCTTGGAAGGTGCAGGCACAGGGAACAGCCCAGCAGCAGGTATGTGAATGGAGGAGCCAGAATCACATTTGTTGATCATTTTAATTGCTGGGTTTTGCTCTGAGGAACTGAGTCCCTGGATTTGACCTGAGTCACTAGTGTTGATAAGCCCTTGTCCTGTATATGGCAGTGCAGACTCTCACAATCAGTAGCAGGCGTTGCCTTTTCCTTCCTTCCTT
>VWZZ01007626.1:0-16868 GCA_013399095.1 Psophia crepitans
TAAAATCTCAGCTTTGATCAAGTTCAGAAGGCAAAATCTTGTGTGACTTGAGAAGGATCTGTCCTTTGCCTTCCTGAAGCACTGTAGCTGTGTGAAGCTGATGTAGGTGTCCTTCAGCGTCATGGTCCTGCAGTCTGCAGCTCCTCCTCAAGCCTCAGCTCCAGGGAAGCCACCAGGGAGTCCAGGACTCCAGGTGGATATTCGCCTGCAGAGGCATTGTGATGGGGAAGGACAGTCCCAGCCTGCAAAAAGCTGGATGGGATTCTCCTTCCTCTTCAGGGACACGCAGGGAACAGAAATGTTAAACCAGGATCCCAAAGCCCGATCAAAACACCTGAAAAACAGTGGCCAGGTTAATCCGCTAATGGAGTGAAGTGTTGTGTCAGCAGCTGGCTTGGTTCAGACTGTTCTACCTCATTTTAATAACCTAGCTGGAGAGGCTTTGCTTCTACCATTGACATCAAAACTGGGTTGGCCAGCAGTCACCTTTACTGTTGAAAATCTGTAAGGCTGGCTGCAAAAGTTTTGTCCTGCAGCCCAGTGGATTCTTGCTGGTGAAAGACCAAAGGAGAACATTGCTTCTCTTGGTGACTGTTCCCACCAGAAGCAGACATGTTGCGCTGGGTAGGGCCTGGGTGAGTGAGAAGCCCAAAGGCGTTACCACCCGCCATCTCCCACGTGATGACACCTTCTGATGATGTGTCTTTGTTTTTCTCTTGCGTATCTAGTCTCTGGTACTACAGCAAAGATACCAGAGTGGTGCCAGCCTATCTCAGGGCCAAATATTAACACCTTTTCTGCTCAAAACTGGAAGTAGTAAAATCACTCACAGAGGAGTGTGTCTATTTAACACTGTGTTAGATGGATGTTAGCCATTCTAACGGAATCAGTATTTACACCTCTGTGGTAATAACTTCCTAATGTAATTTTTGCACACAAAGTATGTATTATGCAGTCCTTATGTTCCATCTATTATTTCAACCCCCATTATTGTTTTATGATTTGTTTTTGTAACTTGGTAATTGCACAAGAAACAATTAAGCTGCTTTGCAATTAACGTTGGAGCAAGCTGTCTGATTTCCTCTCTCCCAGATGGGACATATCTGCTCATGTCACTGCTTGTGTGTCCTGTCACCTAAACATGCCTTCACTGATACGTAAGGTTGTCATCCAACAGCTGACACTTAGCTGCAGTTCCCGCTTCTGGCCACTCCATGTTTTTTATCTCATTCATACTTATAATTATTATGACAAGTGCAAGTTGTTCTGCAGTGGCAGCGTTGTTTTAGTGATGGTGTTTATTTTAGTTATAATGTGGCTGTAGCTGGGTCAGGACCATAGCACTGGCAATCAATCAAAGCCATTGATAATCACGGAGATACTCACTTAAGTGAAATAATATTAAGTATTCATAATGAAATAAAATAGTAGGCAACATACCAGGCATAGTTAAAGGCAACAAACAAGACAAAGACTTTTTTGATGAAACTATTTCTGTGGCGGGAAAAAAAAAAAAAAAAAAAAANGAAAAAAAAAAAAAAGAAAGAAGGTTACCAAGGAATTGGATGCAAGCATTTGAAAGCTTGAAAAATATATACAACTGTTAGAGCCAAAGCAAATGCTTTTGGTTTTTTTTCCCCCTAAAAGGCATGTGTACAGTGTTCTGAGATACAGCCATATGACTGTGAATAAACAAAATCATATTAAAAAGGAGAGCTTTTTGCTAGGAATTGGGCACTGAAGTATTTTTAAGTCCTGACCCCTTCTAATTTTACTGCATTTACTTGTTTCCTTATTAACAAGACGAAATAAGCAAGACTGTGGAAGGAGAGTTACAACTTTTCAGCCAAAATACATTTTCAAGACTTTGTGTCATCTCCCTGTTCTACCAAGATGGACATGCTAAAACCTGAAAATAGAAGTCCACCTTTCCCCTCAACTCTTTCCAAATAGAGTGGCTAAGACTCCTTTTTTTAAGATTGGAATTTCCTGGGATATTTCTACATATTTAGAAAAAAGAGTGAAAATTGTAGTAGACTGTTCAGTCTTGTGTTTTCCGGATATGGGACATTTTTGATAGCATGCCAGTAGCATCACAAAAGATGAAGAAGTGCCTGCAGAACCAAAAGAAAAGCCCCATCACCTCTTTAAAGGGGATATTCCACAACAGTCTCCCCAAACCACTTTTATTAAGAAAACATTTTAGTTAGAAGAAAACAGATGGCAATTTTTGCCAAACTTGTTTTCAGCTAAATCCTGTATAGCCTTTAATCACGAAACTCTGCTAAAGAAAAAAAAAAAAAAGAGAGAGAAAAAAAGTTCCAGCATGAACATTATGTAAAGAAGCAGGGACTGAATACGATTCCTCTCATTTTAAACATTATGCCTCCACTGAAATCACTGGCTTATTTCAGATTTAATCTACTAGTACTGAGTACAAGGTCGTAAGCCAGCAGACATTCTCGGCTTCCGAAGGAATTTAGGAACAAAAAGGCTGAGCTGATACTCGCAAGACCATGTGTCATCAAAACCAGCTACAGCTCTGTTGTGAAGTGGATCCCCCCATAGATACATTTTTTTCTTCACCTCATGAGCATAGCAAGTAGGAATGCATCAGGGCACTTAATCTGCAGAGCTAGGGTAATCTCAAGGCTTGCTCATCAGCTCACCTACAAAGATGCAGTTTTGAGTCTGGAAGGTAATTTAGCTTTAAGAGGGCACGTGCTCTTGCAGTAGTTATTACGTCGCAATCTAACCTTATCAGAACAAATCACCCACCATCACAGTTCAGCCAAGAGAAACGTGAGTCAGGAAAGGGAGAAAGGCAAGGTAACTCTGCAATGCAAAAACTTCAGCGTGCTATTTCTCCAGGTGTGTTTTTAAGGGCTGCTCCTTTTTCATTTCACTGTGTATGAAGAAGGCCCGAAAGATTTAAGAGTATTTATTTGCCTTTAGAAAAAAACACTAAAACACACAGTCTTTGGCTATCCTCAAGGACATCTCAAAGGCAGCCGAAGAACCAGGTAGACTAGAATATTACAAGAGTACCAAAGCAATGAAATACAATTCAACTGAAATGGAAAATTAGTTTGACTTAGTCCACGTAAGAGTCTGTATTCTGCTAATGATTTTCTATTGCACGTCATTCATGAAGTTCAGTGGTGAAGTTTGATGACAAAAGCTGAGCTGAAAATAAAAAACTGAGATCCACTACGAAAGGAGCAGAATTACTTGTCCAAGTCACTTATCTTGTTAAACAATGACCATTTTTTTCCTACATCCTGAACTGATGTTCAGACTACACTGTAGATAACGTGGTTTTAAGTTCAACATTTGGCATTAAATGCTACTTGCAGCCTACACTGAAACCAACAGGTTTGGTTACTACTTTTTCCATCTGAAAATTCAAAATTTTGTTACATCCTGGACCTGATGAATTCTGGGAGTAGTTTGAACATCTGTCTGCTACATGCTTCTCTGCAGCTCAGATGTTCATCTTCGGAGTTTAATTAGATGAGATGAGGCGCTCCTCCTGCTAAGACCTCTGGTTTGGTCATTTTTCGGGTCTTTTAAACAAAATATGTTCTTGTTCCCACTTAACAGATCAAGGGGAGCAGCTCTGGTTGCCCTGCTGATTTCTCATCATCTTCTATATGGAGTTTCTTCTACACGGAGCCAGTCAAAACCACTGAGGCTTTGCATGAAAACGGAGGTTTGGTAGCTTGAAGATCTGTCCTTTCTTGCTTCTTTACATCATTTCCTATCAGGTAGGTACAGCTGAGATTTTTTTCTCCTCATTGCTTCAGCTGAGCCTTGCAAACGTCATTTATATTGTCAATCTACAAAAGACTGGGGAAATGTCATTGGTGTCGGTGTACAGGGAGCACAATGGCAAATGAGGTTTGCACAAGATAGAGAAGGCAAAAAATTAATCTTACACACTCTATGTTAATATTGTTTCCAGAAAAAGACAGAGCTATCAATGTAGAGAGCACAGTATGTGGCTATGATCAACAAAATGTTTAAGAATCATATAGGTACAGATTATACAACCTCAGCTTAAATCTGCGTAGAGCTCTGTGGCAGCCTAGAAGACTACAGAACTAGGAGACATTTGGAGACACTGAGGGGGCATGAGAAAAAGGCATCTAATTCAATTAGAACTTTTTGCCTAAGAAATGAAATAAATAAGAAGAGATTCAAATACGCAAGCCTGAGGCTTAGCAGCAACAAAACCCAAAACCAA
Organism: Psophia crepitans; assembly: GCA_013399095.1. Classification (NCBI taxonomy): domain Eukaryota; kingdom Metazoa; phylum Chordata; class Aves; order Gruiformes; family Psophiidae; genus Psophia; species Psophia crepitans. The sequence continues at coordinate 4,247 of VWZZ01007626.1, forward strand.
ACAAACAAAACCCGCCAAAAAAAAACCAACCCCAAACCAAAGCAACCGTTTCCTGAGCACTGCAGGGGAATGGAGAACAAAGAGGGGGTGAGTGCCCAGTTGGTATCTTGTGGCTAGAAAAGGAGCTGAACAGAAGCAGGCAGGCTCGAAACCTTCTGTTGGAAGCTTACGCTTTGTTGTATTTCTGTTAACAAGTCAGGCACTGAGAAAAAGCATGGTATAAATTTGAAACAGTGATGTAATTACAGTAATGTGTGAAAAGCCTGCGCAAACTAACTCAGTGTAAATGTGCTTGGGGCTAGCAATCACCCTAATCTAAAACCTCTCTCTCATCCCAGGGACACAGCAGCTCCTAGCAGAGGAATGGAAAGCTGTAAAAAACAATCTTCCTGGGGCAATGAGGATGATTAGTGTCTATATGTGATCTCCTATGAAAAAGCACAGAATCACTAACGAGCAACTAACAAAAAGGAACAGCCAGCAGGATGGTCAGCACGAAAGGACAACAGGTAGCTGGGAGCAACTGACCCAAATGACATGATGCCACTTCAGCACGCAGCAGCCTGAACTGAGGCAGGTGGTCAATCCATGGGACATAACACTAAGTACCAGTGAATCAAGTACTACCCAAGGAGGTACGTAGCTGTCCCCTGCTCTAAGAAACCAGAGAACAACTCTAAATTACCACTATTGTCCTTTAGGGAAAGTGTAGTTGCTGTCCCCTTTCCCTTTCTTTACATCCCTCCTCTCTCAAGTTCTGTTTTGTTAACCCATTTGATTTGCTGTTTATAAATGGGAAGTACAGTACTATTTAGGTGACTTTTTAGTAAATATTTCCTAGAAATTCTGGGTCAAGATCTAGCAAAAGCCTTGCAAACATAAAAATAGCATAGAGAATGTGGTTTGTGAGCTTTCATTCTCTTAGTCTTGTAGCACAAGAGGAGGCAGACTGTGAAGCTGACAACTCGTATGTTTGAAACCAAGTGTTGTCTTTGCATCAAAGAACAAAACAGACTCTGAAACTCACTGCACCAGGATGTTGTTGAAGTCAAAACACACAGCAAGAGTCTAACAGGGAGGGCAAGAGAATACTCTTGTCCTGAATTACTGCATTTATCAATATTCCTATTATTTATATAAAAAGTATTAAAAGGGAAAAAAAGCAGTTTGAAACATGAAGTTTAAACAAGGTAGTAATTAGGATGAAGTCTTCATCACCCCAATTCTGTCTAAAATATGTTTGGGTTTGTTTTGGTTTTGCATCTTCTCAGAAACATTGGGAATTGTCAACAGTTAGAGATACACAACTAGGCTAAATGAACATAATGATTCTATTCTATTCTATTCTATTCTATTCTATTCTATTCTATTCTATTCTATTCTATTCTATTCTAATGCAGTATGGCAAGTTTATGCTCCAGTAAGCTCAACATTTTCTTAGAAATAAAACTAGGTTTAGCCCACAGAGAGAGCATGTCAGTGATCAAACTATACATGCCTTAAGGAAAAACGGGAAGAAATCTCTAAGGTTTAACTCTGCAAAGCAAAGTTTCAAAGAGACTACTGAAGAGCAAGTAATTGCTTCAAACTCCCTCTCTCTGAAAGGTCAATTTTTAGTTCCCTTTAGGAGAATGTAAGAAATACATGTTACACAACTGTTCACAAAATTCTTTGTTTCTGTAGGAAGTCAGTTCTTCTAGGCAACTTAGGCTTTTGGGAAATTCATCTATGCAGAAACCCACTTCAGGTGTTACTGTACAACTATTGGGGCTCAAAAACCCTTGTTCGCAAATGCAACAGACGCTGAAAATGGTGAGGTAGATTCCTGTCTATAGCTCTGCTTAGCAATTAAAACTTCTAACTTAAAATGCAATCGCCAACTGTTAAGATCCTCGAAAGTGCTACCATCCCTGTGGAAGGTCTGTCACAGTTCCACCCAAGAGTCTTTAAAGTTCACCGTATTTGCAGAGGCTCTTTTGATATTCCTTCTCCCACATATAGAAAACGCGATGGCAGTAGTCCGACTATACAACTCTGTATGGAAGAAGAGAATCCAGCTCTTACTGTAACCTCCTTATCATTCAATAGTAGTGTGGTCACATCACTACTGCTAAGGTAGCAGAGCAGAATACAATTTTTGCTTACGTGTCTTTTTCATTAATAGTTTTATGGTAACATTGAAACACCACATCCTGGAAAATGCAGCAAGGGAGGCTGTATTGTTAAGGTGGTTTTACAAGCAAAATGAAGATATGCCCTAAGTCTGCAATAGGCGCTTTTAATCCAGATACTGCGAGTAAAACCAACAGATGTGCTGTCGCCGGCACTGGGGTATAGGTGCATTCTGTGTTCACTTCTTCACCTTGCCACATGAAAACCACTGCTGATATCAAGACAAGAGTCTTCGGAGCAACACTATATAAAAGGTTCAGGCCTTCTTCAACATGTTACTATAACCAGATGCCATTTGCTTCTCATCACATTTTCAAAATCCCTGGAAGAGATTTTTAACTGCTAACATTTTTCTTCATCTGTTTAAGATACTCAACCTGCTAATCTGTATCTTAATATATTCAGAAATCAGTTACCAAAGTATTTGTGTAGTACCTAACATCATCTATTACTCAAAGGTTCAATACATTCTATTACAGTAAGTTAAAATATAGAGTAAAGTTAGCTTCACAAGACCTGAGTCTCATTAGTCATCCTGATCATTTCAGGCAAAGGAATGCTCATATGCATTTTGGTTTGCAGAACTGGCAATCTACATTTTTCCAAATTCAGTGAAATCTAAACCACCAAACTGGTATTTTTCCTATACAGTAGGCAAAGCCACGAACAAATCTGCGGGACAAGAAAGATAATTCAGCACATCAAGCAAAGACGGATTACAACATACTGTTTACCCTAAATTAAGCTGGGACCATTATACTTCTTCAAACAAGATGTCAGAGCTCTAGCAAAAATCTGAGAAGAGAACACAGCGTGTCCCCCAGAATTTTTTTCTTGTGAAGCAGAGGAAGATGCACTTGAGACAGTGATACTGCCGAGAAGGATGTGGGTAATTCTGGTTTCGTATTTGGTCTGAGTGGGTGTATCTCAGCTGCCCTCTGAGGGATGCTCCACACTCTTCCTCTTGAACAGATGTGCTCTGTCAGGTATAGGCCCAGCTGTGTGACATCAAGGCACCTGCTAAAGCATGGGGACCTGAGACCAGGCAAGCACACCTCAGAGGTCAGTTCCCAGTAAGGACAGCTCAGTTTGGGGCACCACGCTGCACCGGTGCAGAGACAGGCTGCCCATGGGCTGCCTGCGATCATTGCTGCAGGTGTCACACAGGCTGCTCCCAAGGCTGACATCTGGATGAGGGACAGGCACGCCCTGACACAGCTTGTGCTCTGGTGTATAGCGGGGTGCTGTTACAGCTGCTAACTTCTGTTGTACTTCTATTCAAATATAACACAATAAAAAGCATGGAACTCTCTGACCTTGTGTTTGAATTGCAGTATTTTTGCTTCAGTAAAATGTGTTTTGGAATAATAAAGATGTAAAAATCTGTGTACTTTAGCTTTAGCTGTTGTGTGATGACATCTTGGTCTTTCATGCAGCGAGACTAGTCTTTTGAACAAAACTATTCCTATGTTTGCAGTGCCAAGGACTTCAGTCTTTCATACACACCCTCTAAACTAGCAGGATGGGTATATACAAAAGGAAACAAGCTCAGTCTAATTAATTGGATGTCCCAACTAGCAAATGCCAAAGACACAGGCAGGTCTGCAATGACTGCAACAATGCTGGCTCAGGAACAGCCCCCACATCCCCACTCTCCCTCAATAAACAAATAGGAATTTCTGGAAAAACATTTGCTCCTCCATTATATAACTGAATAGTTCAAGTTTCTTCTCCCTTTGTAAGACACCGGTCTACAGATAAAACCTGTCAAGTGCAACAAACACCAGTTCTGAAACCTCAACTGCAGGCAGGTCAGTGAGACCAGGATGTGACAAGGAAACTTTAAAAGACTTGTTTCTAAGGAGGTTACTAGAAGAAGCATAATCACGTAAGGCATAAACAGTGGAGCTAGACATTTGCTTGTCTTTGCGCAGACCTCTGCATCGCGACAGATAGCCCAGTTCTGTGCTGGTGTAATGCAGCTGGACTCTGCTAACCTCACAGCTGTGCCAGTTTGAAACATGGAATTTGGCATGTTTTAAGACTTGAGAGCTGAATGATTCTGTTTCTATACCTATGTTGCTATATAGAAAACAGAAGTGTATAAAAAAGTAATAGGGTAGCGTGCTACCTCAGCAGATTGGAACGACGGTGGTACTGCTCTGGGTTACTAACTCCAACCTCGTAGCAGCAGTTTGGCTGAGAGCCCTAGGAGCGATGCAAGAGAAACCTGCTATATGATATATATATGCCAGCAGAGTGCTCTGCCTTGAAATAAGAGCCGACTGGCAAAGCCAGTGCAATACATTGGAAGCATTGTTTTATTGCTCCTGCCTTACTGCTGAGATTGCTGACCGGTCACAAAAATGCCTGGCGCTGCTGGTGCGCTGTTCCAGCAGGACGTGACCTGCTGCAGGAGATGGCCACACACTGGGTCTGTTTGGTGTGCGGCAGCAGCTGGGGTAAATGCTGAAGAACTGGAAATATCACAGACATTCTCTCTGCACAACTGAGTTTCCAGCAGTTGGATTACTGCCAGCTAAACTAGCGCAATTTAAAAGTAAACCAGAATTTCTACACCAGTTGGAGTGTGTCAGCTGCACGAAACCCACGGAGAAGCCGGTTCTGGGGAGCAGAATGGGCCCTTGGCTCCTCACCCCAGCCCCACAGCTCACACCACCAGTCAGGCCCCATGGCTTTGGGTCACTTTGTTCATTTTCTGTGCTTAAGGGTTCTTGACTGCACACAGCAATCTTGGATTACGAAGGAGCATAGGCTACATCTCAACTGTTTCAAGTGCTGCCAAGAAAAAAGGGGATTTGGGTCAAGCCCAAGCTAGCCAAGCACAGAATTGCCAAACCAAGGCTTTCAATAAATCAGTTCCCAGAAAGTCATGAGACTGGCATTAAAAAAAAAAAAAAAACAAAACCAAACCCTCATGAGGCCTTAACAGTAGTTTGGGGTTCTCTTTATTTCCTTTCCGTGCTCTTATATTCAGATTTCTCTTCAAGCTTTTCTTTTAGATTTTCAGTTCCCAGTTGATTACCTGATTTTGAAACGACAGAAAAGATGACTTTGATTGCAATATTTTACAACTGACAAAATTTAGCAGCTTTGAAAACACCGCCGTTCACACTCCTGATGTCATATACGTGCTCCTAGGGTGTCAGAGCAAATGATCATTGCTTCTAACTCTAGTTATACCATCAGAGGAAAGCGTGATAAGCTTATTACAACCTGGATTCCCATGGAGTCCCGAATGTGCAAGTACTTCTTGGTAAGCGTCTGGCTAGTTCTGTAATCTCTTGTATTTTTAAGATAAAACAGATATGATCATTCACATGCATAAATCCAAACCTTGTCCTTCTCCATATGTACACGGAGGTATCTAATTTGGCCTCTTACCCAACTGCTGATGTATCCCTTAAGAAGCTGAGCCCCGGTATTGCTTTATACACTGATCAGCATTTTTATTTTCAGTCACATCAATTATAACTTCCAGTACTGTGAAAAACAGCAACAACATTTGCTTGAAACTATAGCCTTTGACCAGAGAACATTTTGACATAGATGTGTTTTATTACTTCACCTTCTTGCCAGTCCTCCACATTCTCATTTTTATTCTAGAAATTTCTCAATTTCCTACTTCAGGATGTAAAAATTCGATTAAAACTTTGCCTCTCTTCACTGCTGGTAGGTGCAGCATGTTCGGTGCTGTGAGGACCATGGAGCCCTAGCTTGCTATGCCTCCTGGTGGACACAAAAACCTCCTGCCTTAGTACACCACCTTTGTGTATCGCGCTTTCCCAAAGAATCTTATGCTAAAGCCTTTCTCACGTGTAATTGAGCTGCTTCTCATTACAAACCAATAGGCTACCACTAAAAGTGAATGCATTCCTTCCTAGCGGGCTATATGAAGATGTATTTTTCAAGGGTAGTAAAGACCAGCATGCAGGACATCATGCATCACTCACTCCACTTGCTACTGACAGGACAGCAGGACTTGCTGCAGCATCTACAGCAATCAACATCCTTGCTTAACACAGAGATTTGGCTTACACTTTGATGCATGTGTTCTTATCAAACAACTGTAAAGACTCCTGGGAAGAGAGTAAAAATGTGTTACTGATAATTTGTAACAGCATTATCCAGAGAAGAAGGTAGGCAACAGGAGTGACTATCAGACTGTAATTCATTGTCAACACAATCTTGTGCAGTTGCAAAGTGGCTTTTTTATTTAATCGGAGACTGGAATTACTGTCTTGATCACAAGTTGGGACACTGGTAGCAATGAAAAAGATTTCCCCAGATTTCCCCAGCCTAAATTCACTAGGGAAGATGATTTTGTTCCTCAGCTCCTGTCCTCCAGTAAGAACTCCACAATTTCAGGGTGTTGTTATATGCCTGAAAATTAGGAAGGAGTTAGACCAAAGAAGAGTCCACTTTATGTTAGACCAAAGGTCCCTTGAGCATGGTATTTTGTCTCTGGCAACTGTGAAAGCTGACACCTGGGAAAGAACGTGAGAATGGAGCAAGCACTGACTTCCCAGAACACCTTCCTGCCTTCCAACAACTGGAAGATCAAGGACTTCAGACATGAGCTGGACATAGTTTTTCTATTTAACAGCCTGCAGTGGATTTCTCTTTCATAACCTTGTACAGCTGTACTTTGAACACACTTTAAGATCCCCTATTGACAGAGACAAATATTCACAATGGAAATCTGGCTCTAATTCAGCGATGACAAATTCTGCTTTGTTTTGAAAAGTCCACATTAAACTGTCCATGCACTTTTTCAACTTATCATAGGAAGGAGCTCTTGCTATGAAATGTTATGCATAACATGAAGTAGAATAATTTCAGAAATCCAGGAGAGTAAGAAACGTTTTCATGTGGAAAAACTCACACATCTTTCTGTTAGAGAGTACCAAGACTTTCAGAAAAATAATTTTAAAATTCCCTATTCAGAGATGCAAATTTTCACACAGATTTTGCAGTCTCTTACATGTGATGGAACCATGCCTTTGAAGCAAAAAATTATTTACTGTTTAGCAGAATTCCATGGCAGTAATTCACCTTCCTGTCATAAGACAGACCCACCTCCTCAGCTTTCCTCTGTGAGTGGGTAACACCAGGCTCTGGCTTATTCCCAGCGCTCCACCTCTTTGAATGACAAAACAACAAACATTTTTATCTGCTTCCCACTGTATTGCAGGTGCTACAGTGAAACGAGGGAAGACAAAGCAATTGCAAACAAAACTCTACTGCCCTGCTGCGTTGCAGTTACCAGATCCTCATCCACAAAGTGCCAAAGATTCCAAATCTTCCTTTAGCTGCAGAATCACTTGGCAGCCACACACAGATTCCGACAGTACTCAGATTACCTGCCTTTTACAGCAAAGTTTACAAACCACTTTAATCCCCAAAACAAAAACAACCACCTCATGATCATTTTACCTATCCATTAATCCCTCATTTGTTGATGACAACTACTTCACAATGCTGCTTTCTGTTAAGCATGGATTACTTCAGACTCACAGCTCTCAAGTCCGATGCTCCTGGGCTACAGACTTATCTGTCATCTGATTTATCAGTCTGGCTACAGACTCCACCAGTTTTCAACTGGTTGGAGCTTCCTATGATTAATGACTACATTTTTACTGCTTAAAATTTGATCAAGGGAGGTATAACTGAACTGCCAAGGGCGGGTGAAGAGAAAGACCTTGGTCATTTACACAGTCTTAGAATCAGAAAAATCAGACTGAAGAAATGCCATAGTTTGGAGGAACAAACATATAGAAAATGTTCTGTGTCTGCAGCTCACATGACCACTCCTGTTCCCAGTCACATAAGGAGTGCCAAGACGAAATAATGTGGCTCGGTGCACTCCTGTCTGTTTGTTGCGGGCTTGGTTGCCCGCAATAAACCTCTTGTAATCACAGAAAACCTGTAGCCAAAGGACTGAACTGAAAGAAACCAGGACTCTGAGAGATCATCTCTAGTAATTTACAGAGATTATCTGCTGATCATTGGTATATATATGTAATGTTTTTATCATCCTGAACCCTGGAATTTTATGCAAAATGGAAGAATATGCAGTATCCTTGCTCAGCAGCATGAATCAATCCAAGATTTGACTGCTGTTCTCCAAGAACACGTCTTCTTGTTTTGCACAGGGGGTTGTAGGCTGACTGATGGAACTGAAATGGCTGGAGAACAATTTCTTCGGGGGTTTTGGGGTTGGTTTTTTTTTACATAGATCACCTCCATGAATGTACACCTGGCTCATGAACACCAGCAAAAGGGAGGAAGAAGCAGGGAGGAGAAGGACCGTATTAGCTTCATGCCAGATTTCTATAAACTGCCATGTGGCAGTTCTATAAACGCTCTGTGGCCTCAATGATGAAGCTGAGAACTGAAGATTGTGTGAATAACTGTGTATCATCTTGCTGAAAATGTTTGCCATCTAGTGGTTTGTTGGCTTCCTACAAACATGAACTTTAAAAATAGTAAAGAATTGGAGGACATAATCATAAAAAAAGTTTGTATTACATCTGTTCCCAAATGTAAAAGAACCCATACAAATACATAGGACAGATGAATTGCCTCTTGCAAAGCGTTTATCATTAGAATGAACGTGCCATGGAGACAAGCAACAAAAACTAGTAAGATTGAGAGATGTTAGGTACATACAGTTTATCATTTTTCTCTCATTTTGCTCTGCTACTCTTATTTCATCAAGGTGCCCTGACCTAATTTGCTCCACCACCTTCTTCAATCTTGCCTACCCAAAAGCATACATTATATAGAAATCATGAGAGAACTAGGAGGATTCTGTGTTTGGGGGTGAGGGGTGTCAAGGAACAGCAAGAGTTGGCTGCTTTGCAAGGGAAAGTGTGCCGGGAGCTAAGCACAATACCGAGGCAGGTGAAAGCAGTCACCTCACCAACAAGGAGCCAGGATGTGGAGCAGCAAGCCAGGGCCAAGAATGAGTGGAGAGACAGCGCTCGGGGTCAGACACAGCCCAGTGGTCACCCAGCAGGGCCACAGTGACCAGGCAGGTCCAAGGCCAAGCCAGGATGCACAGTCAGCAAGCCCAGGTCAGGGCCAGACTTGCAGAGGTGCGAGATGTGCAAACAGAGCTGCTGCACTGTGGCACAGGCAGAGGCCAGCGTAAAGCCTCAGCATAAAAGTGGCTCTCAAGGGAAAGGAGAGGGAGGACTGCGCTACTAGCTTTTTTCACAACTGCTCTTACCAGTGAAGGAGCTGACCTTGGACTCTGCCAGCTGAACTTCTGTGAGGGGGTAACGTGCTCAGGGCAGTCTGAGGGCTGAAACAGAGCCAAGGAACAGGGGGAAAGTTGGTTAATGGAAATGGCCTTGCTCATTAAATTGGGGTATGAATGAAAACCCCACAGGAAAATAGATCGAAGCAAAGTTCAAAGAGCTTGCCGTCTTCAAAGAGCTTGCTTGGTTGGGGAACCAAGAACTCTGGCTATTAACTACAGTTTCACTAATGAGAAGCAACAATGGATATCTGGGTTATTAATTGATTGCAAAATTATTTGAGGCTACTAATTAGATGTGTACATGAAAAAAAAAATCAAATCCAATCCTAGGGTGTACCAGGGCCACACGTTTCTGTTAGAGACACTGTACAAGACCTGAAGTGAATGTACTAACTAGGCACCCATATTTAACAAGGGTAAATTCAAGCTAACAGATGTACAAACGACTCAGTGGGATAATCAGGAAAATAGTAAGTTTCCTGTCTTATGAAAGGAGACTAGTAACAACAGAGGCTAAAATAAAAGGGCTGGAGGGGGTACAACAAATAATGGGTGAACATCACAAAGAACAAAACCTACTTAAATTCATGGGCAGCACTGGCCAGGGACAAATCAGTATAAATAATCCTATACTAAGAATTAAATTAATGAAATAAATTATTTTAAAATTAATAAATAATTAGGCCTGCCCTTTCAAGGAGAGAAATTTTGGGACTATTTTTTTCAGAGCAGTTAATACCAGCAAGAAAACTTTTAAGAAACTGATAAATACTTCTCTATTTAGTTACTAGAGTTGCATGTGACGGCAAAGGTTTAGAAGACCATTAGAAGGTCCAGAGGATACCTTTCAGATTTATTTCCTGCATTAACCATTAATTTATGACAACCAGCCTTCTGGTTAAAGTCAGACTAGATTATCTGATGTGCTCTTTTGGCTTTACAACATGAGAACTCCAGATAAAGCTGTATGTATTTAGCTATATATTGCCTTATGAGCATGCATATATGACTCTGTGCTGTAGTGACAATATTGAAATAAACAGTATTATTTGTGACCGCATTCTCTTGTGTTGCAGAAGAGTGAAACTTAATGAAAAAGAGCTCGGCGTGGGTGAGGGCATGCCGGCATACTAGCTGAGGATCTGGCCCTCTGAGTATTTCACGGATTCACAGATCAGCAGGGGTTGGAAGGGACATCTGGGGATCATCTAGTCGGACCCCCCTGCTAGAGCAGGATGACCTAGAGCAGGTTGTACAGGATTGCATTTATTTCAGTGACTGCTCTATGATATGTTCACAGATTTTACCTGCATTTATATTAATATATGATTTAATAAACGCATTGAGTGCATTGAGTTCAATTACATTGAAAAACATTACTCTATAAATGGTATAGTTGAACAAACACAATTATTTTGCTAGTAATGAAGGAACAACTGAAAGCTATTCTGCCTGTGTTACACAGTGGCAACCTGCAGACTCTGTAACGTACAGTTTTTAAAGAAATTGCCTTAAAAATAAAGTCAACTTCATGTCAGATGAAATTGAGAGATACACTGTGCATCCAGGTAATTCTAACGCTTTTAAAATCCTATGCTAAATCTAGATGGGGACAGCAGTAAATTTGTTTTTATGGAAAGAATACCGGCTTGTAAAGGATAATGACATGAAATAACTTGGTATAACAGGATTCATACAGCACAGGTGCTATAAAAGCCACTTTGACTTCGCAATAATTGGAATAAAACTTCAAAGACAAGCTTTAGACTATGTAAAATTTTACATAGTCGTATTTGTAACAGGTAAAGGGAATCCTTCTAATGGCATTGAGTCTAGCTTACAGGATAAGAGCCATATATCTGAAGCAGAGAAAACCGGCACATTCAAGTCACTTGGTTTCTGGCCAGTTTAGGGGCTCTTGACATTTCCACCACAACCTTCTCCTCTCCTTAAAGAAAATATACCAATTATACCAACTGCCAGTTACCAAGTTACACAGTATAATATTAGCTCCCTCTTTGATCTTAATCTGAAACAACAAAATGACCTAAAATCGTAAGGCATCAGGAATAAACTTAGTTACCTCAAGTGCATCAGAAGTAAACAAATTTTTCTCCTTTTCCCCATGTATTTCCACTTCTGTTTGAATGAACTCTTTCTAAGCACATGCTCCATTTCTTCCTCACTCCTCCAGCACTCCCCAGTCTTGGTGTCCTAGAGTGACGGCAATCTGCATAACCATCTAATTAAAACTTGTAGGGAAATGTGTACACTGCAGAGAGCCAAATTAACTCTGTATGTGCTGTTTGTAATTGCTTGGGAGATCTCAAAATTTCCTACTGCACTTACTGCTGTTTGAGCCATTCCCCATGAACGCTCACCTCCTGTTAAAAACGCTGACAGCACTGCTGTCCCTTTGCTGACGCACGAGTTTTAGAAGCTGATCTTCTGTCATATAATAAGTTGTAATGAGGAACTGGGAGTTTCTTGATGGTGGTGCCCGGACAGCCCGGCAGACAGCCGAGACCCCCGAGCTGCCAGCTCCACGTCCCTGGGGCTGTGCTTCCTGCCCTGCCTGGAGTCAAGGAGCCCAGGCCCTCACAGGCCAGGCCTCCCAAAGGGGCATTCGACTTCTTGGACAACCCCTCCACAGCGTGTCAGGGGCCCGCCGCGACCCAGGCGGCCCTGAGCTCGAGCCGTCGTGAGAAATCCCTCACAGACCCGACCGGGCGGGAGGCAGGACAAGTCGGGCTCCACGGAACTACCTTCCCGGGAACACTAGGGCTAGGGCTTGGATCTGGAAACCAGAGAGCTTCCACCGGCCCACGCCATGGTCTGAGGGAGCAAGCACGAAGCTGACGGGAAGACCGCGGCACGACCCCTGGGCCGACCGGCACCCTGCGGCTTTTCCGTAAGGTCCCGCCCTTTCCCTCAGAGCATCGCTGCGCACTTTACGTAACTCCGCCCTGCCCGTCGTGCAGTCACCGCTCACCGCGGTCAAAAGGGGGCGGGACGTACGTTACGTAAACGGCTGTGAGAATCGCTGCTGGCTGCGCCAGAGGCGTACGCTGTGGGACTTTGCTCACGCCCCTCCCTCGGTGCGGAGGCCCCGCGCTCCGTCCTGCCGCCGCCATGGCAGCCGCGGGGCCGGCCCGGTTCCTC